>JAJGOT010000764.1:0-271554 GCA_022457155.1 Cladopsammia gracilis | reverse complement strand
TGAATTAATGTCTTAAAATAACTATTTTTAACTGTACTCTTACTGAATATCAATACATTTTCCTCGCGCATTTGACTCTCGTATACCGATATATCTTTGTTTTCGTAATGAGCCTTAACAACTTACGCGTTGAATTATTGAATATAAATTACACTGCTTATTTTGTTACCTGCTCAACAACAACAACGATAACTATACTAAAGAATAATTTGATTCTTATGACGACTTAGTTTGTATCCATTTGTTTTTAGTTGTAATTACGGGCTTAACTCATGGTTTCCTAGTGAAACATTCAAACTATGGCATTCGTTTCCTCTATATGTATTAAAACATAAAAGAAAATATTTCGGGTTTGTTTGCGTGCTTTCCAAAAGTAATAATAAAATAAAATAAACCTGTTTTCCTCATTACTAAATATTGGGAAAACGGGAATATTGACCATTATACTCGTTGTATGAGGAAGGAAAAACAAACTAAGATAGCACCCAAACCTCAAAGTTGATTAAAAATCTCCCTACAGCTACCCGAATACTTGTCAGTGCTTGGTTCGTCACGCAACCCTTTTCTCTGAGGGCAAGCGTTCCGTGACGAACGCAGGACGTGAAATAAAAATAAATAAATAAATAAATAAATCGACTTTTTTTAACGAGGGTAACACTTAAAGGCTGGTTCTCATATAATCGTCCCGGTCGTCCGAGTCGTTTCAAAAAATGCACGAACGACCGGGACGATTATACGAGAACACTTCTGAGACGACCCGGGACGATCGCAAATGACCCGGACGACTGGGACGATCGCGGTCGCTTGGATAGAACTGTGTTCTATCCGGACGACTGGGACGATCGTGAAAAATCGGGGACGATCATATGAGAACCGGGACCACTGAGGCGATCGAAGCGACCCAAATCTACCCCAGAATGCACTATTATTTCCCAATCACCATATTTTTTACGATTCTCGCGCCCAAAACATGTTGTCGCATCCAGTTTACGACCGCGCTATTGACGTTCGAGACGACCGGGACGATCATATGACAACCCAAATCGCTTGAGACGTCCCGATCGTCTGAGTCGTTTGCAAAAGAACATTGGAAACGACTCGGACGACCGGGACGACCGGAACGATTATATGAGAACCAGCCTTAACAGTCTTTCGAGAGACTGACAAACCTGTGGCCCTCGAATATCCGGATCGTGACAAACGCAGGAGGCGAGAAAGGTCCCTGCGAAAAAAGGTCTAAAGAACTTTGTGTGAAACTGTATAAAAATAAAAACAATAGTGTGAGAGAATTTCAGTGGATTTTGTAGGATTTTTAAGCTCATATACGATCATACACTTGCTGACTTACCACGGTCGATATGATGATAGCATCTCAGATGTCATCTAAGAGTTGTCTCAGTTTACAGCGCTTCAGCTTCACAAATAAATATTGAGTAAAATTTGTTACTTCTGTGCTTACTTTCTCAGGACATTTCTTCGTCGTGTAATATAAGCGTGAAAGCAACTCCTGAAAATAAAGAAAACGTAAGCTTACATTACACTTATATTCCACTATAAACTTGCTCGGCAATTCAGTCGGTCGGTTCGTTGCTTTCCCCAATAAAAATACTTCTGAAATGAAGACAAACCTTTCCAATTCTATTCATTTCGACGAAATAAACGAGTACTTTAAAGTTTAAACGAATAATTCTGGTCAAGTTGAAGGGCTAAGAAGTAAAAAACTGCTCTAGTCGGCAAGTCGGCAACCCTGCAGCGAGCAGTGGATCAAACAGTGGAATTAAAGTCGTTCTAGCTGCGGGAAATGCAGGCGCATCAGTAGCCTCCTACGCAGACGTTCTTAGGGTTCGTCACGCAATCTTTCCTCCCCCACGTTCGTTCGTCAGTCTGCGAGTTTCCCGCCAAAACCGTACGTGACCAGTTTCGTCACCAGTCCTTGACACGAACAAACATCCCTAAAACGTTTCGCGTCCAAAAAGGTATGTTACGGTACGCACGGAATGCTTACCAATAGTGTTTCTGTTTTTACGAATTTTGAAAGCTTGGAAACAAGACAGGCTGGCTTATACGGCTAAACCTTGTATAAAACGTTTAAATGCAGAGGACCACTCAACACTACGATAAATAGTGGTAACTTACTTTCCGGATCTCCTTTATAAAGGGATGCGAGTACTAGACGTCACCCAAAGTGTAGATAAACGTTTGAAATGCAAGGCTAGTACAACGGAAATTAATGGCAGGTTTAATGGCCAATATTTCGACTAGTAGAACTAGTCTTCTACAGGGCCAGCGTAGGAGTGAAAATAATATACAACGGCTCTTAAACCTTGCACCACCATTAGATAGAAACTATGTTTCAAAATAGCTGGACTTTTTGTTATTTCCAAAGTCATTTATTTAACCATTGATTCCGTTCAGCACTCTTATTATTTTTCCCCTTTAATATCCAAACCTAAAATATTCCTTCTCATCCGCGCAATAGAGAATTAAAAGGCGCAGAGACTATTCCTTCCGAGATCAGTTTACACGAATAAAGCTGATGTCTTATAAGGGCCTGTTTATATGGAGAAAAGTTGTCCCGGGTAGGCGGGTCCGCCCACCCGAGCTACCCTAGGCGAGCCAAGTTTTCATACTTTCTCTTACAAAACGCGGCGAACTGTTTATATGAGAATCTCAAAGTTGGCTGTTTGACCCGGCTGGCCGAGCCAACTTTTTTTTTTCGGTCAACCGGGCCAATTCGGTCAACTATAGATAATCTGGGCATGCGCGGGCTAGTTTATCATTAATAAACAAACACAATGGCGGCAAATATCGAAGTCTGGTAAAGTTAAAAAGTGATCTTGGACATCTGACATGATTGAGTCCATCATCGATTGTTTAAAAGAGCATTTTTACTGGGACGGACAAATTTGGCTCGGTCAGGCGGAACAACTTTTTTGTCATGCGAACGCTCGGTAAAGTTCTCCCGGGTGGGCGGGTGACCTCCTACCCGGGACAACTTTTCTCCATATAAACAAGCCCTAAAAAGACAACTGAATTGTAATTCAAGCTGGAAACGATTTTTTAAATAATTACTTGCCAGCGTACAGCCGCCCTCTCCCTTCAACCGAATGTTTCTGGAAGGGGCGGTTGTAAACAGGTAAGTCATTACCAGTATCGACATATGATCACATACTTGAAACTGGCGATATTAAAAATTTCCCATGTTAAAGCGCTTTATCTCCGCCCACCTCTTCAACCAATCGTTCCTCCTTTACTAGCCCTCCGTCGGCTACTAGCCCTCTGTTATATATTCTTACAGAGAAAAATACATTTTTATGCTCTCATTGTGAAAAGGGATAGCTATATCTGCGAGTAAATGCTAAATGTTTCATGCACCACATTTTCTATTGGCATAAGGGAAACATTAATGTACTAATTTAGGACCTATCTTTTATCTCGGCAGCGCCCTTTCTTTTCCAAAGCCATGGCGGAATCAATCAACTCGGGGGGCCCTTTGTGAATGGCCGGCCTCTCCCAGACTACATTCGCCATCGGATCGTGCAGCTCGCAGCATGCGGTGTCAGACCCTGCGAAATTTCAAGACGACTTCTGGTATCTCATGGCTGTGTCAGTAAAATCCTGGGCAGGTTCTACGAAACAGGCTCAATACGTCCCGGGTCGATAGGAGGAAGTAAACCTAAGGTGGCTACGCCTCCTGTCGTGAACAAAATCGTGCAGTACAAGCAGCAGAACCCGACTATTTTCGCGTGGGAGATTCGTGATCGCCTCGTGGAGGAAGGAGTCTGTGATCGTGAAAATACACCAAGCGTCAGCTCAATAAATCGCATCCTCAGGAACAAGGCCGCCGAGAGAGCCGCGCAGTATGCCATGATCGAGCGAGAAAGACAACATCTGGCTAGCATTTATGGCTTCCATCCTTGGTCTGCTATCTGCGACCCAGGCGTGCCGTGGTCGTGTCACCCAACGCCGCATCCTGAAGAGTTCCCATCTCAAGACTATGAGAGGAGAGGTCTGGAACCTCCATCAGAACTGTCAATCATTACATCGACGGAAGGCAGTCACGACGAACTGAGTGAAGGTAACTTGCCAAATGAAACGTAAATCGATTTTCTCTTGACTTGTTTCATGTCAAATCAGTCTTTTAATTGAATCATTTGAGGTTCTGGGTATTAAATCGGTGAAACCCTCAACAGTTCTTACGTTGTCGGTTGTCTCTCTGTAAGTTGATACGTGAATTACAGGAATAAATTCTTGTAGCTGACCGCGAAATTGTTTCTGATCTTAACGGTGTAAATGCCCACGGATTTATTATCAGGATCGTATTGTTTCAGCCTATTGTAGTTTCAGGAGTTTGTGACATCAATTCTCAGAACAGTATGCCAGGTTTATAACTAGCAAGCTCGCTTTGCTCCAAGATGCATGAAGTAATCAGCTAGGGTTATCTATTTTTCATGAACAAACTGTAACTACAAGAAACCACACTACACCATCGCCTCGGTGTGGCCATTACCTTACGCATGCGCACAATCATATCATCCTGGTAGTGGCAGCCATGGACAGCTGTTTCGTCCTGGTTAGGATCGGACTCATCAGCACGGCATAGCTTGTCCATTTTTCATGATCATGTCACATAACCGTAACTTTCTTTGTGTCGTTTTTGTTTTAATTTTAAGTGAGGCTTAAAGGGGAAAATGACGAAGAACAACGGCAAAGACAGTGTACACCAAACAAAGAAATCACAAAGAGGGAAAAGGAAGATACAATTATTCAAACCAGCGATATTGAGAGGGACGAGAGGGAAGAAATGGACGATCTCGAAGTGGAAATACAAGAAACCAGTGTGCGTAACAATAACAACAACAACAAAACTATAAACACTGATAACAAACCTTTCAACAATAATTCTGAAAACACTGGTTATAACAGCGGAAGCGATAGCGGCAAGGACGAAAACGATTCCCAAGCAAATCAGAAAAGAAAAATCCGACGAAACAGAACGACATTTTCACCCGAGCAGCTGGAGATGCTCGAGAAAGAATTTGAGAAATCTCATTACCCGGATGTTGCCACGAGGGAGGAGCTTGCAAACAAGATTGACATGTCTGAAGCGCGAGTACAGGTGAGATAAGAATACTTGTGATTATATTTAAAGTCACAACAAAATGACATGGATGAATTATTTGCCTCAAGAGGCCTCCTATCCTAGGGGGATGTAGTACCCATCTAATTTTTGCGGATCGTTGGATAACCCGCGCAAAATCTGCGAAAATTAGATCCCGTGAAAATTTAATGCCATACGCTAGTTATTTCTCGAGTACCCCGCACCTGATATCAGTAGACTTCGTTTTACTCACCAAGCAATCTTTCACCACCCCATTCAATTTTCTCCTCCCCCCATCTCTATTCATGTTTATATAGGACTTTACTGCCTGAGTGATAGATTAAATTAATATTAAGAATAGCATGAAAAAGAAATTTAGAAAGTAACCAACCCGAGCTTAAAAATTGACTTTTCTACGTGTCTAAATTTGAAATGGAAAACGCATTCGAAAATCCATTTAAACATAGCAAACGTTTTGGCTTTTGTCACGTTCCAGGTCTGGTTCTCCAATCGTCGCGCAAAATGGCGTCGTCACCAGAAAATCAACAGTTTACCCCACATACGTCACTCACTGCTTGGCGGCTGCTACCCAATGTGCACTGAGTGCGATATGGCGGAACAACAGTGTACCATGATACCAGGCCCTTACAGCCCACCAATGAACTCTCTTAGCCTTCTGTCGCCGAACGCTGACCGAATAGGATCGTCATCCACCTCAATATTAGGAGGCGGAGGTGCACGTTCTTGCTCTCCCCAAGATTGCACATGTTCACGAGTTTGAACACGCGATGCATTGTATACTCAGCCGATTTTAACTGTAAATAGTCATTCCATTGCTATAATACTCTAGACTACAAGCAGACCCTTGGTCCTAGCTCTTAGTGATAGTCAAGTAAAAAGAGAAAAGTGCTACATAGCGCGCTTTCTGCTTTCTGAATCCTTTCTGCCTATCGCGCGAGTTTTCGCGCGGCAAAGATATTTTTGTCAGTCACTCCCGTGTTTCGAATAGTCTTCCCCCTCCACTACCCTTGGGAGATAAGGGGGACTTGTTTCATAGTCTAGTTGAAATCCCCCACAGTCTTAAATTGTACATAGTTTTTGGAGATTTTGTTGGGTTGTGTAGAGGCTTTGATAGAAAATGAATCAGTTTCAGCGTTTAGAAATTAAGAAAAAATTACGAGGGTGCATAATAAATAACGCTGATATTTCTTCGTAATTTTAGATTTTTTCCGCTAGTGTAAAGAATTAAACGCGGGTTGTAAGTTATTAATTACAAAAATGAAAAAAGTATAACCTGTACATTTTATTTGCTATATTGCACTTCTTTCGCTCGTCTATCAGGATAATCCGGTTTGAGATTTAGTTAGCAAAAGGCGCGTGAACCTCTGAAATAGCATTCCCTACCTTCTAATAGTAACTCAAGGGAAGTGCTATCCGGCTTTTAGAACGCTTTTCAATCGAGTGCCGAAAGTAATATCACAGTTACGTTGGTTCTGCATTAATAAAGGTTTTGTTGTTGTTGTTGCTACGCTTTGTGATTGGCTAAAAAAATCTCGCGCCACTCTCCCAAACAATCACAAATAAAACCTAATCCAATCGCGATTTGTTTGCACGCGTTTTTCCGCGCGCTTTGAGCCGGCTACGTGTATTTGCTTAGAGTTCTCATTGATTAATTGGAAGGACTGCCTCTGCTGTGATTGGTCAGAGTAATTACTTTGGTTTTGGTTTTACGACACTCAACTGAAAACTGCTCAAGTGGAACTTCGAACATATTAAAGTTTAATCATTGAAATTTTTGTTTAGCACTGGAATACAGGATGCGTGTTCTTCGAGGGTATGCATTCTGTTTGCATGGTAACCTTCGAGACCTTTTACTGAAACTGTGTTGTTTTGACAACACTATATATCAAAACATGGGCATTTTGATAACAATATGAAAAATGTACTGGTAAACAAATTAATTTTTATATCTTAGAAAGCTCACTACACTTATTCTATGACAGTTTGTTGCCCATTTTATGATTATCTTCATTCTTCATTTTCGCTTTTAGCCCATCCTTATGAAAACAAAAATGATTTGCTATACTGATTACATTTTGTAGTTTTAATGTCCCTTGTGTCGTTATATTTAAAGATTAGTTTATGATTTTATAAATTAAAACTTTCAAGTTTTGTTTTCCAAATTGATATGCAAAGTTCTAAAGTATTTTATTTGAAAATTAGCAATTTTTGCAGGGCTATAAAAATAACGGGACGCTTCCACACTTATATTTTTATATAGGACATATTACAAAATTGGTCAGGTATCAGCCATGCATCTGGGACGGCTTTTTACTGATGAACAGTATTTGTTTCTGATGTTGGTATGCTCGGCCCCACTAATACTAGTTGGGGCATAAAAGACATTATTATTAAAACCACATGACACAAAATTAGCGCATGCTATGGTATCGGTTTTTAAGAGCTCATGAAATTGAACATCTGTTATACCTTTTTCTGTTCCTCCATTTTATAGTTGTGAAAGTCAGTAAAATCTCACACCCTGGTATCCATACAGCAAGAAATTGGACCATCTTAAAAAAGGGCTAGCAACATATTTGTTATGCTTTCTCAAAACAAATGGATCAAAACAGCACATCAAAGACTTAGGTCTACATAGATTTTCTTCTCCTTAAATGGCAGACATCTAGATGAATACCCCCACAGGTGGAGCCAACACTCCATTGAAATTCTTCACCAATGGTTGCTTAGTAACTTCTGCCACTTTTCTTACTGAAAAACAGCCAAGTCGATATGAGTACGAAAAGATACAAAAAGAAACTTGTCCGGCAAAAATGGCAGGAAAATGTAAAACAAACACTGTATAAGAGTCACAATGTTTCCAACAAATGTAGCCTTGTTTTCAGGCGCGCGCGACTTCATTTTCCTGGCAGTTTCTTGGTGTTGCGGAAGTTGTGATCACCAAATGACGTCACACAAAAGATTCAAGAAGCACTGAACAATGCCAACATCATGCCAAGAAATGTCCATTTTCCTCCAGTGGGTGGGGTAAAAATTAAATGAGAGCAAAAACAAAAAATCACGAACTTTTGAAAGTTAGGTTTATAAAATTAAAACCGCAATACCGGATGAACATGAACAGGAGGCCATATATGAAAAATTAACGAGTTGGACTCCAGTGTCTCATAATCTTTTCAGTATTAGGAAACTTTTAATCACAATTCACTCCAACAATGATGAACACCAAAAAGTGGACTTTCTGTAGTTCAGTTGTTGGGCTTTCACTATAAATGTTTGGCGCCTTTTCGATCCCATAGTGCAATGCGCAGTCAAGTAACTGTAATTTGCAACGGACCACTGTAACGAAATAGAAGCACCGGATCCTGTGATAGAGGATCTAATCAGCTATAAAATAATGAAACGATTTGATAAAAACTGAGCAAGGCTGATAAACGGTACGGAAACGATTATATTTGTAAAATATCCAATATTTCGAAAGGCACAGCCTTCCTTCTTCAGGGTCTTACAGATAAATGCGCAGTCACTCTTGTCCCAGGGTGCCACTCTTTCACAATCCTCCGTATTGTCACTCCAAAAGCGCGTAAACTGGTTTTTTATTTGTTTCTAGCATGCAGACATCGCTCGCCAGGGTCCTCTCTCTCCTTCTAGGCTCTTCTAAACCTACCATGTCCCACATGACTTCGTCGATGACGTCATTATACTCTTAGTATTACTGCATTAGCATAGCGGGCTCATGAATCCAACATGGAGGTCATTGTGGGCACTTACGAACAAGTTCTCGTTGGTTTCGACGTTCTTTGCGGAGAGGACGAGCTTGAGGTAACCTTTACATATTTTAAATAGCACAGTGACAAGTTTAAATCGAAATAGTTTGATTTCTTTTTCGTATTTCTTCGAGCAGTACAGGTTAAAACCGAAATTTGCCGAGAAGGAGCACGCTGGCTGCATCAAATGTGCGGCTAATAGTGGCACAATTCTCGCCACGGGAAGCTCGGATGAAACGATAAGGTATGGAAGTTGTCATAAAATATTCTTTAAAACGGGAAGGGAATCAGAAATTGGACAATTCGTCTGCTATTTTGGGTAATGACTAATCGATTATTTCGATACTCGATAAACATTCGATTGTAGTCGATAACAATCGATACTAGTATCGAAAATCGAAAATAATATCGATAGCCAACGTTTTTGTGATTATCGATTTCGATCAATTTTTCTAATAAGTGTTCGATTTCTATCAATAATAAGTTATTGAAAGTATCAATCAGTTATAAAAGCAAGAATGGAAAAGCTTGTAGATTCGTAGATAAAGATCTAATGGTGATAGAGTTTTAAAGCCGTGTATCTTGACTACGCTGTTTGCATTGAATGTAAGCCATGGATGTCTACTCCTGTTACTGGTTTTAATAAGTTTAACACAAGACAAAAGTATTCTCAAACTGTTTTTTTTTTTGGCTAAAGACAATATCAAATTTCATCCTTTCATTGTATAGGCCTACTCTGTGTTTAAACATGTTAGTGCATACTTTATGGGATGCTTTTTAACTTCGGTAACTTACTGTATTTACCCGTGTATAAGTCGACCTATTGGTCCAAAAAATCGCCTTTGACTTATACATGGGTCAAAAATTAAGATCCCAGCACCAGTTAAATAAATTATTCACAATTAGCATAATAAATGTCTTTATTTGTTAACAAACATCTAATATAAACGACAGTACTATACAGGTTACAATGTCCTTTCGCTTAGCGACCTGTGTCTTTAAATTAGCAGTTCAAGTTGAAATGCATAAAGATTTTTCTGCTTAACATAAACCTGAATGTTGTAAATGATCACTGGCACAATTTTGGAATAAAGAGCTGACATTTCCTGCTAATAAAGCTGTAAATCCGCTCGAAGAAAAACATCTTTCTCGCTTTGAACTTTGCTGCTTAGTAGCCTGGCTTAGTAAGCATGTGTAGTTATCAGTTACCAGTACTCGACCGATTTTGTAGCTTGGTTACCAAGTTCCACAAGCAAGCTTGGCAATTTGTTTATCAAGTCGGTTTCAAAGATTCTTGAGCTTCTTTGGTGTTTTGCCTGTCTTCTAAAGCCGCTTTCCACTACTCCACAATTAGAAAGGTTCGTTTTAAATTAGTATGTTTGAAATTTTTTCAAAGTTAGCCAACTACTCAGAGAGTGTGAATTCAATTGACTGGCGCGCCACCTCACAAAGTTAGCCAACTACTCAGAGAGTGTGAATTCAATTGACTGGCGCGCCGGCCACCTCACAAAGTTGAACCTGATGGAATGTAATCTTGTTGCTTTGTGTTTATCGTGGGGTGTAAAATAAGTTACAAAATACAAAGATTTTATTCTTTTTATTGCTTCACACATATCCGCGATGATGAAAATGATTATAATAATTAGCTGGCAATATTGTGTAAACTTGTAAAAAAGTCTGTTGCGTGCTCACGGTAAAGTGCATCATACTGTTGTTGTTGTACAGTTGTTTCTGTTGTTGTTGTTGTACAGTTGTTTCTGTTCTTTTTTTTTTTTTTTTTTTTTTTTTTTTTTTTAATTTATTTATTTATTTTTACAAAGACGATTACATACAAGAGAGGATTACATACAAAATTAAATCCTTACGTCCTTCACATTAACATGACATGTAAACAGTACTGAAAATAAAAGAAAGTGACAATGTAGACTATTATCTAAATGAAATCTTGCCATTTTGTACAACAGCGATGGAAGTTATTAGCACGAACAGCAATGTATTTTTCTAATTTAATTTTGTTCCTAACCACAATGAGAAAATCCGCAAAAAGATATTTACTATTGTTGGTGGCGCAGTTAAATAAAAACTGCTTAGCGATAAGAATTAGATGATTGAGAGTCTCCGACACGTTGTCCAAGACACCATAGATTATTTCTGTTTTTTTAAGCTCGACATGTTTTTTGCACATGGAGTTATACCAATAAGTAAATTCCTGCCAAAAGGCTCTAGCCAGGGGGCAGTCAACAAAAAGGTGAAGGATAGTTTGCTTTATTGTTTGACAAAAGGGACAAGATGGAGAATTGACCTTTTTCATTTTGTAGAGAAGACTATTAGTAGGTAGTATATTATGTATTAATTTGTATTGAAACATGGAGAGCTTCGCTTCTTTAGTAACGTAAAACGGGAGTGAGTATACTTTTTGTCGTTCTGTTTTATTAAAACCTAAATCAGATAATCTTTTTTCAGCTGTTGGCGGAGGAAGCTTTTGATTGTTGGTTAGCATTTTATATATGGTTTTGCATGTCAAGGTTTCAATATCAATTGCAGGAGTTGAAGATGACTCATTAGGTCTTATTTTAAGCAAATCTTTCCACTTACGAGGAATTGCAGATAAAAGACCATAATATTGTAAAAAGTTGCACTCAACATGGAATTTCTGTTGAAAATGGGGGAAGGAGAGAAAGCAATTCTTATGCTTATCTATGAGGTCAGATAACTTCCAGATGCCTTTTTGATGCCAATTTCTAAAGTACACAGAGGATTGATCTATTTTAATATTCTTGTTATACCATATAATTTGATTTAAGACGTCATCTTTCGTTTCAGGATTTTTGCTAGTTAGCTCTTGCCAGTAAATGATCACATCCTTATAAAACTTTGGTATCGAATTTTCTAGTTTTACGCAATTAATATCGTAATTGGGGTAATAAATACGCGTTCCTCCTACACTAGCAAGTAGGGATGTTGGAATAGCTTTCCACTGGGCATTATCATCTGAATATAGTCGTTTTATCCAGCATAACTTTAACGCTTTATCGAACACAGAGAAGTCTATCATGTTAAGTCCTCCTTCTTCTTTGCTTTTTATAATTGTCGTTTTTTTTATTTTAGGTGGTTTGTATCTCCATATGAAACTAAAAATTATCTTATTTACTTCTTCCGTGAAGGAAAGAGGCGTCTCGATTACGCTACAGATAAAAGTTAGTTTTGATAGCGCAAGTGTTTTGACTATATTTATTTTTCCAAACGTGGAAATGTCTCTTGCCGACCAAATATTTAGCACTTTCTTTAGAGGGCCAAGTTTGTCATAAAAATTTTTTTTAATTGCGAGATCTTCGTTATATGAGAAAAATACTCCTAAAGCATATATCGGTTCTTCACTGACCTGAAGATCTAAGATCTTGTCTTTGCGTCGACGTGATGATCCTAAATATAAGAGCTCTGATTTCGATTGGTTTATCCGAAGGCCAGATGCTTTTTCAAATATATCGAGTAGGTTAAAAAGATTATATATCGACTTATCGTCTTTTACAAAAACAGTAGTGTCATCCGCATACTGGGAAAGTTTTATCGTTTTTTCCGGTTCAATGTCAATACCTTTTATTTCTGACGATTGTCTAATTGAATTTCCAAGAATTTCTATGCCTATGATAAAGAGAAGGCCAGATAAAGGGCATCCTTGCCTTACACCTCTAAAAAGCGGAAACTGTTCACTTGCAAAGCCATTATTGAGCACACAACTTGAGATGTCATTGTAGAATACTCTTATCCAATGACGAAGCTGCGGACCAAATTTAAAGACCTCTAAGCATTTTTGCAAGTACGTCCATTCTATGGAATCGAAAGCTTTTTCGAAATCTAGGAAAACAGCTGAGCCCGGAATGTTTTTTAGTTTTGTAAAAGACATTGTATCAGAAATTGTTCTTATACACTCTCCGATATATCTTCCTTTGACATAACCTGCTTGACACGGGTGAATAATTTTTGGCAATATTTTTTCTAGACGCATTGCAATGGCTTTTGTGGCAATTTTATAATCAGTGTTTAGCAATGTTATTGGTCTCCAGTTTTTCAAAAAATTTAAGTTTTTGTCTTTCTTGGGAATAAGAGAAATAATTCCGAGCTTTTGAGAGATTGATAAACTTCCTTTTTGAAAAGCATAGTTAAAACTCTCGACTAAGTATTTTCCAAGCAAGTGCCAAAAATGTCGATAAAATTCAATAGTAAACCCGTCAGATCCCGGTGTTTTATCATTTTTAAAATTTTTAATCGCTTTCGCACATTCTTCTAACGTTAAAGATCCTTCGCATTGTTCTGATTCTTCCTTACTGAGCGTCTCAAGCCCTTCAGATTCAAAAAAGAAGGAAAACATCTCGTTGTTTGGATTGATATTTTTTGAGTTGTAAAGATTTTGATAAAAGTTTGCTTCTTCTTCAAGGATTAATTTGGGATCGGACAATGTGGAACCATTTTCTTTTGTAAGTGAGACGATATGTTTTTTCTTATAATTCCTTTTTTCCAGATTATAAAAATATTTATTATTTTTTTCTCCAAATTCGTACCACCTGGCTTTACTACGTACCATTGCGCCTTGCGTTTTGTTTGAAATGATTTTTGATAGTTTAGCTTTGACGCGGTCTATTTCAGTTTTGGTGGTTTCACTAAATTTGGCTCTCAGTTGTTCTTGCAAGTAACCAAATTGTCGTAAAAGTTCTTTTTCTTCATCTCGTTTTTCTCTAGCTTTTTTTGTTGTTGTTGTTGTACAGTTGTTGCTGTTGTGTTGCATTTTGCTGTCATTTCTTTATGTTGAGATGACAAACATGAATACATGTTATGGCATACGTTTTATGAACATGAAGCTTTGTAACTTAAGGTGGTGAAATTACCAAAAAAGTAAAGAATGGTTTTTAGCTACGTATTTTAATTGCAAGTACATGTAATATGTAGCTTCAGTTACATGTACCTTATGCTTTTTTGTTTCTGTATAAATACATGTAGCAAAAAACTTCCATTGAGTAGTTGAAAAGCTTAGGATACTGTAGGTGCATGCACAATTTTGCAGTGAATAATTCTTAACTTATCCCTATGGCCTTTTTTAATTAATTACGTACAGTATGATGGTTTAGTACACATGTATTTTTCTTTGAACATGTAGCTTCAGGTACTTGGGAATTCTTTGCTGCTTTATTGTCTTTGGAATATGCAGCTAGGAATTCTTGGATTACTTGAAGAACTGATTACAAAGACATTAGCTGTGTCTGTAACATTCTCCCACTATGGTGCGTGCAAGCTATCTAAAATTTATGTTTTAAATTTCCATAGTTTTGTGGGCATTTGGAAATACTGTAATTTATAGTCTAAGTCGTATATTACAACTTTAACCAGATTTTATGCAATGAGTTACCACAAACCACTAAGCTTCACCTTCGTCTGAATATTTGTAAGTTGATCTATTAATTTGTAATCACTTACTTACAAATGTAGTTGCCCACTTTAATTTCTACATGCGACATGTAGCTTTAGTTACCTTATGCTTTTTGTTTCTGAATAAGAAGCAAACAAACTAAAATTGAGTATTTGAAAAACTTAGGATGGTTACTGTAGGTGCATGTGTAATTTTACCACAATTGCCGCTAAACTCGCAATCTGATTGGTCGACGTGAGTGGTAAATGAGAGTCCAGACAACGGTGCTGACATGAACATCACGCGCGCTTGAAAAAAAAACAATCAGATTGCGAGAAAGTTATAGACAATGCTTGCTCTTTCTTTGCTGCCACGTTTTGTAACAAGACTTCGATTTTTCCTTGTATTTTTTTCTAAATATTGTTGTAAAAAATTTGTTAATTATATAGTGAATAATCATTATAATTAATTATATAGTGAAAAAATTTGTTAATTATATAGTGAATAATCCTTAACTTATAGCTATGGCTTTTTTTAATTACAGTATGATACATGTAGTTTAGTATGTACATGTATTTTTCTTTGTGCGTGTAGCTTCAGGTACTTGGGAATTCTTTGCTGCTTTATGGTCTTTGTACTAGGCAGCTAGGAATTCTTGTATTACTTGAAGAACTGATTACTAACTAAGACATTAGCTGTGTTTGTGGCATTCTTGC
This sequence comes from Cladopsammia gracilis, assembly GCA_022457155.1. NCBI lineage: Eukaryota > Metazoa > Cnidaria > Anthozoa > Scleractinia > Dendrophylliidae > Cladopsammia > Cladopsammia gracilis. Next base: position 256,551 of record JAJGOT010000764.1, on the reverse strand, counting down.
ACTATTGTGCGTGCGAGCTATCTAAAATTTATATGTCAATTTCCCTGGTTTTGTGGCAAATTGGAAATACTGTAATTTAAAAGTCTTAAAATAATACTTTAAAGCAGATTTCTTGTAATTAGTTACCACAAACCACTAAGGTGCACCTTTGTCTGCTCCCTTGCAGAGGAAATAATATTTGTAAGTTGATCAATTACAGTGTAGTTTGTAATTGGGCCCAGGGCTTTAAACCAGCTCTTGCTGAATGGACAATCCTGTCTAAATATTGATTATAAATAAATAAATAAATAAATAAATAAATAAATAAATAAATAAATAAATAAATAAATAAATTGCATGTCCAAATTTGGATTAATGTGAAATACATGCAAAAATATTGTCTCAAATTGGAGTGAAATAACTTGCATAACAATCAACTTTTTTTTTAATAACCTTCATTTCCCTGCTCCTAATTGGAATAAAAACTTTCATTTTCTATATTTTATATTATCTTTCAAGTGAGCAAACTTTGGGGCATGGCTTATTTCTTACCATCAACCAGTTCCCATACAGTTTTTATAGTATCTATGATACTTTATTTACCTTTGTAACTTCAGTTACTTTTTGTGCTATATGCCAGTATAATGTGTTAGTTGAATATCATGTATGTATAGGATTATGACTTACTTAAAGCTGTGGTTTTAACAGTTTAGTACCTAATGTTTTTTTTTTTACTTCAGTTACTTGGGAATTTCTGGCTGGCTAATGGTTTTTGTACTAAAGCAGTAAGAAACTCTTAGTACTAGCAGAACTGATTAGAAAGACATTTGCTATATCTACAATAACATTGTACTGAAAGCTACAACTTTCCTAAACAGTAAAGGGTTCTTTAATTTTTCTTTGTAACTTTTGTGCTAGCTGTACATTGCATGTAGGTTTTGTACTTTTTTGTTAGCTTCAGTTACATGGGAATTCTTTGCTGGTCTATTGTTTCTGTATTAGGCAGCTAAAATTTCCCGAAGTTCTTGAAGAACCAGTGACAAGTACAGTATCACTTGTACATGTATGGACAATAATTTGATAGATTGTAATAGTTGTAAGACTTTCTCGAGCATTCTTTGTTTTTTCATTGTACACACGTACATGTCACTTCAGTTGCTTGAGAATTTCTTGCTTACTTATGGTTTTTGCACTAAAGCAGCAAAAAATTCTTGAGTACTTGAAGAACTGATTACAAAGACATTAGCTGTACATGTATCTGCAATAACATTATACTTACAGCTATGACTTTCCTAAACAGTAAAGGGTTCTTTAATTTTACTTTGTACTGTAGTTAGGTGTGTTGTAGTTTGGTACTTTATTTATTTATTATTATTCCATAACAAATTGACTCAATAACATTGCTGGAGATGACACTGGCCCTGGTCAGGTGGCAACCAGCCACCTTAGATCCCAAGGACTATTCGGAGGATTCTTGCAGTCCCTAACAAAACCGTCTTATTATTATTATTATTATTATTATTATTCAATTCTCTCCAGTTGCCGGATGTTCTACTGGGTAACGTTGATTGTGTCTCAGCCACTCTCTGTAGCTTAGAGACACAACACTTTCCGCAACAAGTGTGCAGTTCCAAGAATGGCCGATCTTTGTACACTTGCAAGGAAGTCAGGTACATCTAACTTTCCAAACCAGGTCTTTGCACCTTTTGATATGCTTCCAAGAGCACCAATCATGATAGGTATTATTGTGACTTTCAAGGCTCCATGAATCCTTCTAATTTCAAATGCTAGTTCCTGGTACTTTTCAACCTTCTCCTCCTCAGTCCTGGTGATATTCTGGTCCGCTGGCACAGCAATATCAATAAGTGTCCATTTCTGTGCATCTTTATGCACTAGAGTTATATCTAGCTGATTATGCTTCAGCACTTTGTCTGTGTAGATAGTCATGTCCCAGGTAATCCTCACTTCTCCATTCTCTGTGATCGGCAAGGGTTGATGGTCATACCACTTGTCAGTACACTCTATCCCATACTTCCTGCACATCTCCCAGTGTACCCACAGGGCTACCTTGTTGTGACGCTTCCTATACTCTCTCTGGGCAAGCCTCTTACATCCACTGACAATGTGTCATACTGTTTCAGTGACATCCCCACACAATCTACACAGTGGTGTCTCTGAGGTCTTATGTGTACTTGATTATTGATTATTATTATTATTATTATTATTATTATTATTATTATTATTTTATTATTATTTTTTTTAACTTCAGTTACTTGGGGATTCTTTGCAGGGTTATGGTTTTTGTACTGTGCAGTGAAGAATCCTCTGAGTACTGGAGAATTGATGACAAGGACATTGTCAGTTATAAATTATGTACAATAATTGATACTTAAATGTATGACTTTCTCAAGCATTCTTTATTTACATTGTACATGTCACTTCAGTTACTTGAGAATTTCTTGCTGGCTTGGTTTTTGCACTACGCGGCTAGAAACTCTTGAGTACTTGAAGAACTGATTTAAAAAACAGTAAAGGGTTCTTTAATCTTTCTTTGTAACTTTTGTTAATTGAAGATTTGTTCTGAAAGCATGCTCTCTCAGAAAGTCAATTTTAACTTGAAAGCTCTTATAAAACATACTTAACATACATTATCTAACTTCTTTTACCATAAAACTTATTGACCCCATACATGTATAATTATGTACCTTAACTGCCACATACTTTGTTAGCATTCATTACATGTACAGTCAAGTACATTGTATCTTTAACTTCTGTCAGGGCTTGGCCATTCATTCAGATTTTATGTGAAAGCACAGTTTTCTAAGTCAGCCCTGTCAAACTGTTTTGTAGAAGTAGGCAGGATAAAAGAAGTACATGGAGTTGACAGCAAGGGCTGGGGAAGGCTGGGAACACATTAATAACGTTGTTATAAGTACGTCCAGTGTGAAAAGGACAGTAAATACTGGTAAGCAATTTTTGGATGGAAAACTGTTGACCCCCAATGCCTGTTCCCACAGGATTTTTGCACTCTCCCCAGTTTTCACTCACCCTGAAAAACCAGAATGGCAGAAACTTGAACTAGCGATCAACCTCGTCTGATCACACAGAAAAATAAGGGACAGTCTAACATGAATATAGTTACTTTATTAAATTAGGGGAAAAAACTAGCACATAGAATTCAGAACAATGCCTGGAGGTGAAAATCAGAGTGCACAATAAAAACTATCCACTGTTTTTCAGATACTAATGATAGATTGGAGTTGTTTTTGCTGTATTTTTTGTCAGGTTATATAATCTTAAGGATCACAGAGAACTGGGTGCCTTGATGCAGCATGAGGGTCAGTATACAACCACAGGGCACCCACACAACCTTTTGACCATTTTGCATTTTAATATTTAAAGAAAAATGTATGGCAATACCAAAAGGTTCTTACTTTGATTTTTCAGGCTCAATAACATGTTTGACATTTCATAACAATACTCACATGTTAAGTGCCAGTGAGGATCGCACCATTTGTGTTTGGGAGTGCCGCACATGGGACTGCCTCAAAACTTTAAAAGGCCACAGGTACTTAGATCCTTATTTTGCAACGATCATGATGCCAATGAAAGGCAACCTAAATGTAACCATGAGTTATTTTATATTCAGGGGTCATGTTAATTCAGTTTCTGTGCATCCATCTGGGAGACTTGCACTGTCTGTATCAAAGGACAAGACTTTAAGGTTAGTCTTGTTATGTTGTCAGAAATCTTTTTACCCTTGAGTCGGTGATGAGTCATGTGAGTTTGTTGCTGAACCCCCACAGTGTTTACCACTTTCAAAAAAAAACTACTGTGTGTCGAGAGTAGAATTTTTATTTTGTTTTGTCAAGGAAAAGTCACACGAGCCACAGGAAGCCCACACAGCTGGAGCTTAACCCAGTCTTGTAGCATAAAGGGATTAGGAATATTGCTACTCCACATTGTCTCTCTCCACCTGGGTTTTTCTTGCAATTTTAGACATCTAACTCTAAAACTGTAGATTCTTAAGTCATCATGTTGAAGTCCAAAGGAAGCTTGCAAAACTTCGACCATCGCTGTTCGATGGTCGACGCTCTCGCATTGGTAAAGTCAGCCATGCTGTAAGATCGTGTAAGTTCCTTGAAACAAAGAGAAGTGCAGCCTTTTTTTAGTCTTCTAAAGAATTAATTGAACGGCAAGCTTTTTGTTTTCTCGTCATGAAACTCAAAGCACTCAACTCGTAACTTGAAGTTCGCAACCCTAAATTTTAACTCTGGCCATGTGAGCCACCTGTGTCTTATGTGTACATAACTTTATCTACATTCTTTACCTTTACTAGTAATAGAGTACCATTACGCTTGTTTGCTTCCACAGAACATGGAATCTCGTGACTGGCAAATCAGCATATGTAACTAACATTAAAGAAGGTAAAGATAGTGTTCCAATCATGATCTGTTTGATAATACGTACACAACTATATCAGTAAAAAGTCAGGCAAACAGGAATAGAGTGTGCATGGTACTTCATGGTATTCAATTTTGTGTTCAACTACATGTTATTTTGTATCAATGTTAACTGACAGTGAAGTGGGTAGGGACCAGGAGGTTGTAACTTGGGAGAAAGGGGGGGGGGGGGGTCAGAACTCCATTGGAGGCAGGAAAGAGAGAGCAGGAAATGGGATGTCTAAGTGTGATGTCCCTTCCCCCCTTTTCAAGGAGGAAGTAGCCACCAAGGAAGGCTTGGTAGAAACTTTGGAAATCCAGATACTGTATTTCAGGGCATGGGATGTTCAAATCCACCTGTCTCTCCCACTACCCCTTCAATGAACCATACTAATGATTTGTTTTGCTTGTGTGATTAGCTGCCCTGATTGTTAAGTGGTCGCCATTAGGAGATAGTTATGCTGTGGCCATTGGGAACAAAGTAGTAGTCTATAAACTGGCAGTAAGTATCTAAAATTGTAAATACATGTAATGTGGCTCTTGCGTTTGAGTCTATCAAGAAAATTTGCAAGCGTCATAGTTCAAGCCATTCAGCAGTACTTTGTAGTTGTAGTAATATGAATTTTTGAACTAGATTTTGCAACAAGAAATTTTACAAAATTTAAGTGGAGAGTGGTTGTAGTTGATCTAAACCGTTTAGTAGTTTTCTATTAAATGGGTGTCCAAAAATATTAAAAAGGATCTTTAAAAAGGTGTTTATGAGAGCATTTATTTTCACCCAACAGGCATTTTAAAAAAAGTTTTATGTTTTCCGCTTCATTGTACATGTCGTTTAGCATGAAAAGGTGTAGGTGGCGAGGTCAACAGCTACATGTAAGCACTTTCATTTTTTTAGTTTCCAAGGAAGGTGACCAGCATGGGGTTTCCATTTTACTTTTCTTTTCTTTTTTCTTGTAAGCATTTTTTAAAACTAAACTGCTAGTCTTGTTACAGTCAGTTTGTTAAAAAAAAACTGCCACCCATTGACACCATCGTCTGAATTAAGATGTTGTTTTGAGTGCAAGCAGCATGGTAATTTGCTTGATAAGAAAAAAATTGCTGTGAACTAGAATTCAAACAAATTATATGTACATTTTACAGCCATAGAAAATGTTATGTAACTCTCTGATTGAATGATTGAATGTTGGATTTGTTTTAGACAGCTGCCTTGTCATTTACAATGGAGTTTTCTAGATATGTGTTAGCTCTGGAATTTCTTTCAGTAAGTACTGAGCAGAGGAAATTAGACAATCTTTATTTTTAAATACTTCAGTATTACACAATTTCACAGACACGCATATATAAAAGCTAAAAAATGCAAGCAACGTTTTTTTAGCTTGCCCCTTTAAATGCTGTTTTCTGTCTTCTGTGTTCTGAAAAGAACTGTTGTTGTTGACAATGACTGACATTTCCACAACCTGAGTGCACCAAGTCATCTTTAGAGTCATGTGAATTGTAAACTGTCAGTTGATGGTACAGTACATGTATTAATGTCGGGTTGTTACTGTCATTGGTCAGTTTTGCCATGACGTTATTGGTTAGCTCAGTTGAAAGAGCGCCAGTCTGCAGAGCGGAAAGTCACGTGTTCGAATCCCGGCCGGACCAACACTCAGAGTCTTGAAATAACTGAGGACGAAGGTGCTGCCTTTGCTATGACATCTACAAATGTCATCTCAAATGACCACGTAGAAATGGCAGTCCTGTCTCCGATGGGGACGTAAAAAAAGAAAACACCGAGGACGTAACAAAATCCGGCTTTGACCACCCTCAGTGCCATGCATTGTTCGTAGTTGGGGTGGGGAGATGAGATCAAAACTGGGCCGATTGCGTAAGCTGCCTGAGGCGCCTTCGTAAGCTGTCGTCATAAGTGTATGTAAAGCGCCATGAGACATGTGACATGTGCGCTAATCCCTGTATGCATCCTTCATCAATTCATTCAAGTTCCATTGTTGCTATTCCAGGAGAATATTCTGGCAGTAGGTGGAGAGTTTGAAGGTATAAGAATTTTGGACATTGAAAAGGAACAGTGCCTCCAAACACTGCAAGGACATGCAAGCAGGTAAAGTACCATAAAATTTCAAAATAACTAAATAGGTAAATACCCTTAGAAAAGAGCAGATCTCCCCTCTCCCCCCCCCCCCCCAAAAAAAAAAAAAAAAAAAAAATGGTGTGGTGGTTTAGTGGTCAGCGCGTCAGACTTTCAACCTGAAGCCTGGTCTCTGCCGTCGTGTTGTTTCCTTAGACACGAAACTTTGCTCCTCTATGTCTCTCTCCACCCAGGTGTATAAATGGGTACCGGCGACAAAATGCTGGGAGGTTACCTTACGATGGACTAGCATCACATCCAGGGGAGAGTAGTAATACTCTCAATCGCTTCATGCTACAGAAACCGGGTTAAGCACCGGCAGTTGTGAGCCGTTAGGCTTGTAAAGACTTACCACTTACCTTTTTATCTAATTGAGGAAAAGAAAAACCAAACAACTGAACGTAATGAAGCATTTAATTTTGGGCGAGTTAGGTTATTGAATCAGTGGAACTAATCGAAATCCTTTTTCTTGCAGGGTGAAAGGACTCTGTATGACAGATGACTTGCTGAAGGAGGAAGACAGGCGGTTGCTGTTATTTTCAGTCTCTTCTGATGGAGATTTAAGAGGATGGGATTTTAATCCTGAAAATGTATGAAATACTTATATCCATGTATTTTCTACAGTGTGTATCCCTTTATTGTTTTCCTATAGAACAAACAATCAAAACTCGAAGCAAATACACGTAGTCGGCGTCAAGTGCGGAAAAACGCGTGCGAGCAAGTCACGATTGGTTTTGGTTTTAGCTGTGATTGGTCGAGGAAGTTGCGCGATATTTTTAACTGGTCACAAAGCCGAGCAATGCAAAACCCAAGGAAACGCCAATTGCTGTCAACGCCCAATTGAAAACCACTCTAATCTGCATACCCTATTGTTTGATTCTACAGTTTACAGAAGAAGCCAAGCTTGTAGCGAGGTATGAAGTGCCTGGTAGACCGACTTGCCTTACTGTTGTTGGTAGGAAAACTTTCCCCACAAAGGTTGAAACAGCCGAGGAAATGGTTGTAGAACCTGAAGAGCCTTCAAAGGCGAAAAAGAAGAAGGAAAAAGGAAAGGTAGACAGACGGACCACTAGCGCTTCAGGTATAATGCATAATTAACTTTATACTAAGATACTGCAAAACAAACAGCACTGTCACAAAGCACTGCTGCTCGCTAGCAGCATTCATTTGAATGGTCGCACATTAGGATTTTATACACACACTGCATAATAAACAGTACAAAGCACTGCTCGCTAGCAGCTTTCATTTGAATGGTCGCACTTCAGGATTTTAAACACACCCTGCATAATAAACAGTACAACGGCTGATGGCCAGCCTCAGTTGATGGAAGTGACAGCAATTTCACAACAACACGTTCAGTCTTTTGTGTTTATATCGTGGATAGTTTTTAAACGACAAAAAAACCCCGTCAAGGGATCCTTGAAGAGCTCTTATCGTATAAATAGTGCTATTGCTTCTTTCAGGGTTTCATTGTGGCTCCATCGTGGATTAGTTTTTCAGTCAATAAGAATAGATATAGCGAGTTTTTTGGTATAATGAAACTTGTCGTTCAGCAATGATTAACTCATTATTTTTTTTTTATTGCAATGGACAGGCGACGAACCCAAGAAGAAAAAGCACAGGACAAAGAAGAAAAAATCGGCCAAAAAACGAAGCGACTCAGGTCAAAAGACAGCCGAAGTGAGTAGCACGAGTGGACAGGCAGAAAATGAAATGGGAGAGATGGAAGTGAATGAGAGCGTTGGGAGTAATGAAGACGATGACGATGGTGGGGAGGACGAATAAGCTCTTGCAGCCTAGTCCCAGGGCATGCTGAACTCGTTTAAGCCTGGACTCTACTATGAGTGGGTTCCGGATCTCGCGCAGACAACAAAACACGAGAGAACGCCTGGTTACAAGTTCGAGCCACATGCAACGCCGGTGCAGTATGAGGGCTGGAACGAGTCAAGAATTTGACAAAATCTAAGACAGGATTTGCAACAAGATTTTCAGGCTTTCACCTGAAGAGCTTTGGGCATCATTGTTCTGTGACCTACAAACTTCCCGTTAAGTTTTCCTTGTGTATTTACCTCCTCTTTGTGTCATGCAATAGGAGATCGTCGTGCTACTAAGCAACGCCACTTGCCAAGGCTATAATGATTGCTGGCTTGGTCAGATAACAAGAACAAACGAATTGTCAGCGATAGGAAATAAGATGAACCATTGGTCGGTTACTAGACTGCGAACAGTTTCCCCCCCCCCCCCCCCCCCCCCCCCCCCCCCCCCCCCCCCTCCCACCTTTAATTTCCCAGGAGCGGTTAAAACGAGAATTGGCTTTCTTCTCGCACGATAGCAAAATTAGGAAATTATTGTAAAGATATCGTTCGTATTTTGTGCTGGAGGCAGAGTTGCCATGAGAATTAAATGGATTACAGTAACCAAGGGGAAATACGTCAAAAAGCGGTATTGTAGGAAATGTTACGCTGGGAGGAAATTTTGCTCAATGTAACAATGCATTATATGTTGCAGCAGAAGGAGATATTCAACTGTACTCAGTGAGATGAGTTTTTATAGAATAAATGAAAGTTTTCTCGAACACCATTTTTTAAGACAAAATAAAACGCATTTCCATGAAAAAATTGTGTTGTCTTCAATTAACTCAGATAAATATTATTCTCAATAGGGACTTAATTTACAAAGCTCTCTTCCCTTCCCGGTAACCCGCCTTTCACTATTCAATACTTGATTGACTGCGAGTTAGTCGAGTGACGCGCGCGCGAGCCGCGAGGAACTTGGGCGTCAGTCCGAGGAAGAGTATAAATAAGAGACTGTACTGTTTTCTGTTTTTCTTTTCCTCGACCTGACACTCGTTGCTCGCGGCTTCGCCACTCGTTCGCGAGCTCGCTTGCGCGACTAACCAAAAGAAAGTCAGAGACTGCTTGCAGTCTAATACTCGAGAGCATGTTCATAGGTAGCATTCAACGCAGACTTGAGGAGTGCGTGACGAGCCAAAGGTCTACATATGAGGCTAGTTCATGGGTAAAGTGGTTAGTTACTAAAGAAAGAGTGGTGCTGGAGGAGTGCGTGACGAGCCAAAAGAAGGTCTACATATGAGGCTAGTTCATAGGTAAAGTGGTTAGTTACTAAAGAAAGTGTGGTGTTTGAGGAGTGCGTGACAATCCAAAAGAAGGTCTGCATATGAGGCTAGTTCATAGGTAAAGTGGTTAGTTACTAACGAAAGTGTGGTGCTGGAGGAGTGCGTGACGAGCCAAAAGAAGGTCAACATATGAGGCTACAGTTCAGAGGTAAAGTGGTTAGTTACTAAAGAAAGTGTTGTGCTTGAGGAGTGCGTGACAATCCAAAAGAAGGTCTGCATATGAGGCTAGTTCATAGGTAAAGTGGTTAGTTACTAAAGAAAGTGTGGTGCTTGAGGAGTGCGTGACAATCCAAAAGAAGGTCTGCATATGAGGCTAGTTCATAGGTAAAGTGGTTGGTTAATAAAGAAAGTGTGGTGCTTGAGGAGTGCGTGACGATCCAAAAGAAGGTCTACATATGAGGCTACAGTTCAGAGGTAAAGTGGTTAGTTACTAAAGAAAGTGTTGTGCTTGAGGAGTGCGTGACAATCCAAAAGAAGGTCTGCATATGAGGCTAGTTCATAGGTAAAGTGGTTAGTTACTAAAGAAAGTGTGGTGCTTGAGGAGTGCGTGACAATCCAAAAGAAGGTCTGCATATGAGGCTAGTTCATAGGTAAAGTGGTTGGTTAATAAAGAAAGTGTGGTGCTTGAGGAGTGCGTGACGATCCAAAAGAAGGTCTACATATGAGGCTACAGTTCAGAGGTAAAGTGGTTAGTTACTAAAGAAAGTGTGGTGCTGGAGGAGTGCGTGACAATCCAAAAGAAGGTCTGCATATGAGGCTAGTTCATAGGTTAAGTGGTTAGTTACTAAAGAAAGTGCAGTGCTTGAGGAGTGCGTGACAATCCAAAAGAAGGTCTGCATATGAGGTTAGTTCATAGGTTAAGTGGTTAGTTACTAAAGAAAGTGTTGTGCTTGAGGAGTGCGTGACGATCCAAAAGAAGGTCTACATATGAGGCTAGTTCATAGGTAAAGTGGTTAGTTACTAAAGAAAGTGTGGTGCTGCGTTGCTTGAGAGTGAAACACGACAATTTTGTTTCATCAACTGAGTTAATAAGATAAATTGGCCACCATAAAGAGATTCCCTTTAAGGCGGGATTCAATCTAAATTTGAATTGCATTTGAAGAGGTTTAAAGAAGGAATAGAAGAAAGAAAATGAGTTTTGGAACCCCAACAGACAGTTGATGCACACACACGAGCACCCCAGGTTGCTAGTGGACTAACTTGGTGTCCGTCTTTTAATTAATAACTACAAATTCTAATTTTAAAACTTCTTTAAATCTTCAAAATTTCTTATTCTCTAAATTTTACAAATCCTTTGAGAAAAACTATATCCTCCCAAAAATACCCAAAAAAAATCACCCAAAAATTTACAAAACATCCCATAACATAGATTCATGTGATGAGCATAGATTTTTTGGATTGCTTGAAACGTGAACGAGATATTTTTATTAAAGCCATGTTAAGTGGCGGGAAGAGGTTGGAATATTTTTTAATTTTAGTTGTCCGCGAAAAGGGTGACGTCCTTGAAAGCACGCCCTGTTTTGCACTCTGGCGGGTTGTTGTACTCTTGCGCCTGCTGAAGGCCTGAATTGAGGTGCACACGCGGTCATCACCGGTATGTCAGTACTTGGTGTATCCCTCATTATTAATTTTTGTATTTAAACACTTAGTTTTTATTTCAGTAGAAAAAGAAGATAAAAACAGCAGAATAGAGAATCGAACCCGGGCCGTATGATCTGCTCCATGCACACTATCCACTACACCACCGAGGACTAGCTGCCGGAGTCCTCCATTAAAGCCGACTGATAAAGAGAAAGAAAACACAAAGAGACAAAAAAGAGAGACAATATTTCTTCGACGTGACGTGGGAGATTTTATGACAGGGATTGCTTCCCCAGAAGCCTCTGCACGCGTATTCCTTGACTGACGTGGCGTGTAGCGTCCAGTCCCCTTATTGCAGCCGCTGTATTTCTGCGTCCGCCATAACTAAAAGTTGGAGTAGATACTTCCTACAATCCAATAAACAAGAGGCCATCTTATCCTTTATGTAGCTGTTTCTTGCAAAAATGACACCAGGAAAGAATTGTGCGTTATTTCTGCTGATTATTTTGTGTCTGGAGACCATAACAGGAGACGAACACACGCATAAAGTAGGTCAATATTAGTAATACATTCTTAAAATCTTCCGTCTTTTCGTCAGCCATTTAGCTCTGTTGTTATTTTAATAGCTGAATCAAAGAGGCTGAAACTGTTTTACCAACACGTCGAATTTCCTTTAGAAGTCAAGAGATTTTAGTATACCGTTACGTGCTCGGCTCCAAAATAAAGATCTTTATTTTATAAACGAATTAATGTTTGAAATTGACACATCAGCGCATCTTGTAAGACTTATAGCTTGTACTATCTTAGATCAAATTTTTATCGAGAGGTTGTAGTGCATCCCATCGTTCGATTTCTGCAAGCTCGTAAGATAATCCTATTCAAATATTAATTTGTTGAAGCATTTTGATACATGTTTGACGATTAAAATAGTGGATTTACACGTAGATTTCGTAACGCATTAAAGGTTTGTTTACGGTAATCGCTAGCTGGCGCGATCTCTTCTTACATTGTTGTGCTTTTGATTTTTGGGCAAATAAATGATAGTTTAGCTTATTTCACAGCAATATTAACTCTTTACGAAATGTTCTGCTCGCACAATTTTGTACAGTATATACATTTTTTATGTATATGCGAGCAGGGCTGTTACATGGATACAGTGCCTGCTGTTTGAAATTTCAGTCATAAGATACACACATTGGAAAATTTATAAAAGCATAGAGATTTAATTATACCTTGAAAATATAAAAATATAAAAGAGGGTCCACTGGTTGTCACCCTCTATAAATAAAGTTGTTACTTACTAAAAGACATGAGGTGTGTAATATGAGAGAGATGAGAGTGCGAGTAGAGCTTCTGGCACCCAGGGTACCTCAGCCATTGTCAATTTACATTAATGAGATATGGATGCGCAACTCCAATTGGAACAATTCAGGCACAATGTGACAAAGATTGCAGTAGTGTGACCAGTCCTGCTCAGCTAAAACAGGGTGGATGGGTGCCACTGTATTGTACCATTTTTGATTTCTTGTTCAAGTGAAATCTTAAAATGTCCTTTTCCTTTTATACCCCCAAACAACCAAAGAGACCCTGGGAACGAGGTTGTGAGAACATGTATTGTCTACAAATCTGGCATTTTCACCAGGAGGAATGCCATTAATGATATGCTCTTAGCAGAATATGCATATTCAATGGCTTTGCTAAACATGTTTCTGCTTCAGTCTGTCCCATTTGGGAGTACACCCTGCTAGGCAGACATCATTTATTTGCTGGTTCTGGCCGTATTTCACTTGTTTGTCTGTAACTAAACTCTATGAATTGCACACTTTTCTAAGGCGGGCGGCTAGAGCTAGTTCCAAGGTGTCTGGCTTACACAGCGTTCACTGGAGTTTACTACTTGCAGTACAAGAGGCATGGAAACCATTATCAAGGACACTTATTTAACAGTTTCAAAGCTCTGGTATATACAGCTCTAGTGACTTTTATTGCTCTATTGCAGGTTTCCATTGTTGCAGATGTAGTTTTCTAAGTGCTAAAAAATAAAATAGCTAACATACATGTCATCCTTTTAAAGGGTCCCTCTCAACCAATGTGCATTGCGGCCGTATGTTATTGTTATCAGATGGAACAATTGGATCATAGTACAAATGACATGATTCGCGCAAATGGTCGGTCGTTACTTTTATTCTATTTTACTTTTATTTTATTCTATTCTATTCCTGGACGTTTTACATCAACCTCGTTCCCAGGGTCTCTCATCTTCCCGCCCCCTGGAGCGAGAGAAGAGAGACCCTGGTCAACTCTGGTCACGTGCGTCCCAAAATCTGGGATGTAACAAATAAAAGATTTGAGGGAGGGGCGGCAAAGTGTGAAATTTGTTCGCTCTAGCAGAGCATTACAAATCAAAACAAATCCAAAAAGTGTTTGGCGGCTTCCCATAAACGTGAAGCAGCGGTCATCTGCAGACTTCAAAACATATCCACATCGACTGGTTTTGCAAATGCAAGTTGCTTTAGGATCTATAAATTAACAGTTGGGGAATTGTCACGGCGCTTGAAGATTTGTCAGCAGTATTAAAAGCTAATTTTGGACTCGCAACACAATTACAGTCCAATTTTATTACTGGACGCTGCCGGTAAGCCCTCAGACGATGGCGAAGTGGAAAAATATTTTGACATGCAGATCGACTCTACACTTTTATAACAGGAAACGAGGTAGAGAAGATAATGATAGCTTTTAATTCTTCGGTGAGGCATGTTGTTTTGTTCAATATTTACCAGTTCCAGCCGTTTGAATGTCTATACATGTACAAGATCTTTACATTTCATTATTTCATTATACGCTTGTAAAATTATTGAACGATTATCATTTTAATCCTTGCGCATAATTCATTCGCTTTTGTTTGAATCGTTTGATTGAACCGTTTCCGGATATGAACGGACTCGTGCACAGCATGAGCCACTGTGAAGAAAACGAGACAAAGTTACAAACACCGTCGACCCCTCCTTAGGAATATAATTGTCCAAGAGGCACATGACCAGAGTTGACCAGGGTCTCTCTCTTCTCTCGCTCCAGGGGGCGGGAAGATGAGAGACCCTGGGAACGAGGTTGGTTTTACATGGCATCTTGGCCTGAATGAAATAGTGGCATAAACAACTGAGTTGCTAGACTGTCAAAATTGCTAACAGAGGAATTATAAACATTGAGCTCCACACAGCTATAAAGCGATTCAAGGGAATGGATGCTAAAATCACATCCTTGACTGAGACAAACTTCAGCTCAAAGTTGAATAGCTTTCTTTTGAAACTACAGATATCTCTCTGCTAAACTGGGATCTACAAACTTGGAATCCTACAACAACAAAGACTGAATAGCTGGGCCCAGCATGACATAAACAGCTGAAAAGACATTCACGGCCAACATATCAGATATCATTTCAAATCCTGTCATTTCAGAGAGAAAAGCTAGAGAAGTTTGAACCTTTCCTACAAAAAAACTAACATGCCAATAGTGGTGAAAACAATACACCAACCGCCAGGCAAAAAAGGATGAAAAGAGGTCAAATTCTACAAGTGCAAACACCACGGGGAAACAACAGACAGACTTGACCTCTAGTCTGTTGCACGCGGCTTTGAAAGGTTTACTCAATCAACACTAAAATGCACGATACCCGTTCAAAACATAAAGAAGGCATTAAAAAAAATGATTCAAAAGTTGTGCCTATGGGCCTACATATGTATGTTTAAATCACACAATTTATATCTTACAAATCATCACAACAAGCATGCTTTAATACAAACTTACGGAATGTGGCATTCAACACAATAATAACCATAAATGGCAAAATTATAGCTTATTTCATGTTTTTTTTTGTAACAAAAAATCCTATTGAGTACGCTAGCTTTTCGTGAAATAAACCCTAAATACTAAATCCTTTCAAAACACTCGGAAAGGTAGACAGAATCACGAGATCTGAATTTCTGTGGCACACTAAATGGTCCCCAGTAGGTATCTTGGCACACAGTGTACATTGGTTGAGAGGGATCCTTTAATGGCAATGCAAAGGCATCTAGATTTCGTGATTTACAGTGTATGCTTTGTTTTTCATTGCAGTATCAAGATGGTGAAGAAGTTGTGCTTTGGATGAACACAGTAGGACCTTACCATAACAGACAAGAAACCTACACATACTTCTCACTGCCATTTTGCAAGGGCACGAAGAAGGAGATAAGCCATTACCATGAAACGCTTGGAGAAGCTATTCAAGGAGTTGAACTTGATTTCAGTGGCATTGACATTGCTTTTAAAGGTAACAGTTTCTGTTGTGTCTGTAGTATTTCAATGTAAAAATGTACTTAGTCAATACAGTAAAATATATAAAAAGCAGTGAAACTTAATAAACCTCCTTTCTCTTTTTCAGTCAATGTTCCACCTGTAGGGTACTGCACATTGGATCTCAACCAGGATAACAACGACGCCTTGGTTTATGCCGTAAAGAATCATTATTGGTATCAAATGTACATAGGTATGAGTAGTTCTCTTTGGTTTTGATCATTTGGGTTTGTCACTGAGTAAATAGTATTGAAAGTTAGTCTGTGGAATGGAGTGTTGTGGGGCAGGATGGAGAGAGAGGGAGGAAGGTCAGAACAAATAGAATTTGTGAGACGGAATAACAAGGCTGTTGCCTACTAGTTAAGGAAACAAAATAATAATAATCTATATGTGGAATGCAACCTCATGATTTTTCAATAAGTTGTTTTCTTGGCTCGCTACTAAAACCACTTACAGTGTAAACCACTAAAACCACTGTAAGAGCACCTCAAAACTGCCCAAATTTGTGGGTTATGCAATGTTTTGGAGCAAAGTTACCATCACTACCTGCAACAGTCACTACAATATATAACATCTATAATATCGTACTCATCTGTATTGAACAAAGTTAATTATTGTACATTGTTCAGCTGTGTTGAACAATAATAATTATAATTGTTCATTATTCAGCTGTATTGAACAATAATTGCTGCGAGCATAGTGAGCAGCAGTCCAATTTAACTCAGATACCGGTTTGATTCTCGACGTGTGTTAGTGGAACATTTTGCCTCGCTGTTGTGCAGTTCAACAGCACAGCTGACCATTGCAACGCTGGCTCAAACACATGCTTTCCCTTCGCGAGTTCTTCCATAGGCCTCTGGTGTTCATGTAAGATGGGTTTTATAAAGTATAATTTGTACTGCTTTGCTACCATGTCACTAAAGGAGTATTCAGGCTTTTCTTTCAAAGCATTTTTGATTTCAAAACATTGTTAATTGCAAATCATGTGAAAGGAGTGACATAAAACGACCTACAAACTGAATAACAAGTTAAGCCAATTTGCTATGATGTGACAAACAAACTGAGCTGAGCGAATGTACTCGGTGGCCAATGTGTCAAATGACCCATTGTGGTTGCAGAAAAACGAACTGAGAGCGAATGTACTCGGTGGCCAATGTGCCAAATGACCCACTGTGGTCGCAGAAAAACAAACTGAGCGAATGCGCTCGGTGGCCAATGTACCAAATGACCCAAATCAGGGCTGGAAATAATTTTGGGACGTCCACCGGTCAAGATGACCGGCCAAATAAATTTTAGCTCGGTCATACTTCATTTCTGGCCGGTCAAGTATAACGAATTTAATTTTCCACAAGTACACAATACGACCCCCCCTCCCCCAACCAATGGCTAGCTCAGTGGTAAACGTTTGTGGTAGCTTTGCTATAGCCATTTACCGTAGCTTTACGGTAGTTTTACCAGCACTTTACGATAACGTTACGATGGCTTTGCGATAACTTTGCAGTAGTTTACGGCAACTTTATGATATAACGTTACGGAAACTTTACGATAACGGCTTGGTAGCTTTGCGATAACTATATGGTAGCTTTTCATAACTATGTTACAGTAACCGTAACCGTTTACGATAACTTTACAGTAGTATACGGTAGTTTTGCGGGAACTTTACAATAACGTTACGGTACCTTTGCTATAACTTTACGGTAGTTTCGAGGGGAAATTACGGTTAATCTAACGTTACGGTAGCCGCTTTGCGATAATTTTACGGTAGCTTTACGGGTAACTTTAAGATAACTCTAGGATAACTTTGCGATATTTAGCTATTTTATTGTATTTCTAAAGTTTTGAAAGGATCACTATGGATGTGACCGGTCAACATGACCGGCAAGATGAACGTTTGACCGGTCAAAGCCCCAATCAGGCCGGACATTGTCCGTTGACCGGCCGTTATTTCCACCCCTGCAAATGACCCATTGCGGTCGCAAACAAACTGAACTGAGCCAATACGCTCAGTGGCAAATGTGCCAAACAACCCATTGTGGTCGCAAACATATACATTAATAAGTTGAGAGCACACTGCGAGGATCACAAATCTCACTCATATCTATCCGCAGTTCAAATATATGATTTTTCATATATTCACATTCATTTATATATTCACTATCATCGGGTGTATTACGAACTCACAATTGACCATCTATCCATGTTGCTTGATAGCTCAGTGGATAGAGCATTGCACCGGTATCGCAAGGTCATGGGTTCGAATCCCGTTCAAGCCTGAATTTTTTTTTCAGGTTGCTTTTTCAACTGCTTAAGTTGAGAGCACACTGCGAGGATCACAAATCTCACTCATATCTATCCGCAGTTCAAATATATGATTTTTCATATATTCACATTCAGGAAAATAAGTGTTCACTCACACTGTAGGATGTTATCCAAAGACTCAAAAGTTTAATCACCTATCATGACTTGGGTTTCTCTCTGGGATTGAACAGCTTAACAGCAGCCCATGTGCTGTTTCAGTTAATCACAACTTCTCACTCTTACTATTTTTGTTATTATTTTTTACAGATGATTTGCCGATTTGGGGTAAGTGTTGGTGTTTGAATTGTTGAGGTTTGCATGTGATTAAAATACCCTAAATGCAGGCAGATATATAAGCCACACCTTTTAACCCAAAATAATTTCCATTTATTTCTTATTTATTTACTCCAAATCAGGAGTGTGATTTACATGTACAGTGTAGTGGTAAGAAAATAATGATAATGACTGTGGAGTTCTCTTTACAAAAAGCGTTGTCTTTTGTCCCGTAGGGTCCAGATACATGTATCTCTCCCAATCTCGTTTTGGAATAGTATGCTTTTCACAATCCTCAATCAAAACATGCACTGTAAATTGCCCCCAAAATTACTGATGCCAAGAAATGCTGGTAAACAAATGTACCAAGATCACTGCCACATCCACAGGTCCTTCTCCTTGTTCAAAATAGTGGTGAAGAGCAACCCCTAGACAAAGCATGAAATTGATGAAACAGTGGCTGAAGATCAGACAAGACCATAATAATGGCCATGTGTGACCGCCATGTGACTAAAGAATATTAATACTGCCCACAAATTGCAAGTGACCTAGTACAGTTGACCTTCAACTTAGACAAATCTAAAGGGCTAGACCCGGATAGACCCCAAACTTTCAAAAGAAGAAAGGTTGAACATCCAAACATTTAGCAGCATGCAGAAGACATGCCCCCCAAAGGGAGCCTATGTTTATGATATGAGCCTATATATATATCTGTTTTTCAATTTCCAGGTATTGTTGGGGAAATTGGTGAAAGTAGTGATGAATACTACATCTGGACTCACAAGAAATTAGACATCAGTTATAACAATGATCAGATTGTGGATGTGAGCTTGACAAGTGAATCAAAAGCAAAGCTTACTCCAAACACAAAAATCAGCTTCACTTATGAGGTAAAACATTTTGTTTGTAGTACACATGTACACTACATTGTACATTATTTTAACACAAGTTCTGCCATGTAATATAATCCATATTTTAAAAACAGTCGTATTTGCAAATGTAATTTTATCCTGTCATTGATTTTATAAAAAGGAAAAGGAGAACAAAGGAAGAGACTTATATTGCGCACATGTCTCATGGCGCTTCACATACAGTTATGAGAACGAGACCGGACATCAGCTTATGAAGACGCCTCAGGCAGCCGCTATCGGTCCATTGTTGATCTCATCTCTCCCACCCCACCCATGAACAGTTAAGTTACAGTATGTGGTTTGTACATTCTAACTGTTTTGATTTTTTCTAGGTTAAGTGGACAGAATCAAAAGTGGAATTTACAAGAAGATATGACAAATATCTTGATCCAAGTTTCTTTCAGCACAGGGTATGACTAATAATCTAACTACAGTTTCACTCATGTTCCGGCATAAGAACAAAGTTTGATGCAGTCTAAGCTCTGACTTGTAAGCGACCAACTTTCGGAGTTGAAAAATGTGTTTGTAACTGGAGTTGATTGTTTATGAGAGCTTTCAATAGCAGAGTTTTACTGAGAATTTCAGTAAACAGGGTTTCACGAGGGTGCCCCTTAAGGGGAACTTGTTGCTGACAAGAGTGGTTGCAGGAAGCTCTTTAACTGTATCAATTTTATTTCTTTTCAGATCCACTGGTTTTCAATCTTTAACTCTTTCATGATGGTCATCTTTCTGGTTGGTCTTGTCTCAATGATACTGATGAGAACTCTGAGAAAGGATTATGCAAGATACAGCAAAGATGATGAACTTGATGATATGGTAAGCCTTTTCTTCCTTAAGTCACACAATATACATGTACATGTACAGTCTGTGAGTCTGTGAATGAAATCATTGAATGTGACCATGAAAAGCTACTGAGTGATTCTTTCTTGTGATGCTGTTTAATTTCAATTTGTCCAAAGTGAAAACCCTAAATCCTAAAACTTGACACTCACAGAGGGCCTACAAACAGACTATATCAGGGCACAAAATTGCACCTGATACAGTCGCCAATACACCTAAGTTTTCTGTGTTGGTGACCAAGTTTCGAAAGTTTGGTGTCCAGAACCCTTTGCTTCATCCTACCTTTATGTATTGTGCCATTAAATAAAGCTTGAAGGTGGGTGAATCGGTGCGAATGGCAAGGTTTGTAGCAAAACCATCACAAACTCTACGAAGTGAAACGTCAACATCTGCCATCTTAGATATTTCAGAGGCTACGTTGTACATGTATATTGTGCATTTTTTTCTTACTAACAGTGCATATTGCTGGCTCAGAATATTGTGTGTCGCTCATGCTCTCATTTGTATATGTCAATATTTTTTGTTTTCGTTTTTGGAAAAAAGAATGGCTACTAACTTTTTGGACTTGGCGACCACTTTGGAATATTTAGGAGCCAAATGTCTCCTTCAGTAAAAAAGTTAATTTTGTGCCCTCTACAGGTACATTAATAGATCAACCTCAATAACTTGTAATATTGTAATGGGTGGATTCTATGGTCCTCTCTCAGGGCTGTCACTAATTCTTTCAAAAGGGAGTTAAAGCAACGACGACGGCAGTGTGAGGAAACATCTCTTGAAAAAAATGATTCTCTCTATTTTCAACTACTTTGCAGTAGTTCCAATTTGTTTAGTTTGTCAAATGTAATTAGATTGTCCAGGAGCTGAATTTGCATGGGTGGCTTTTAAGTTCAAACAGAGAAAGGAAAATTAACCGTTTTATGTTCACTTTCTTCATAAAACCTATAAATTTATCGTTTGACGTTGTTTTTCAGGGAATGGCAAAGAAATGTACCAAACTGTAAGACGCATGTGATAAGGCCTTGTTTTTGCTCATTTAACCTATTGTTTTGTGTTCTCACTGCGGTCGCCGTCGTGGTTGCTTAAGTTCCCTAATATGTAGGAAGTGGATTTAGCTGAGAGAAATAATATTGATTTGTGTTGTTGTCAATGTTCTGTTTTTCTATCAAAGTAGCCATGGCTCACATAACAGCCAGATAAAATCCCGGGCCCGGCCCTTATAGAGTACCAAAGTATGATGTCACAAAAACTTAAATTTGTGAAACTACGATAGTTGATTAGATATTATTTTGGAAAGGGTGTGACAAAAATGTGTGCTTTTCAAAAATCAGCATCCTAGTGCAATTTGGGGTTTAGATATTGGCATCTTTATGCTATGATGACTCCATACAAATCCTTCTAATGTTGCCTTAGTTCCAAATGTTTGGAAGCGTGCATTTTTCATCATGTCCTTTCCGAATATTTAATCAGATCCCATAATTTCACAAAGTTATTTTTTGTGACAGCCCCGTCTCCTGTTCATATTATCAAAAAAGCTATATTGAGGCTCATCCTCGGGGTAAAAACCTGCGAACTCACGAGTGACGTAAAAGAAAGAAAACAAAAGTTATTGAAACAATAGAGTGCAAGACAACAAAGGTAGAAAACAAAGAATAAAGTCACAGGTTTTTACACCGTGGTAAACCCTATATTGAGGTAATAATTTATTGTGTGTGTTGCTAACTAGGAAAGGGATCTTGGTGATGAATATGGCTGGAAGCAAGTTCATGGAGATGTATTCCGACCTGCATCACACCGTGTGCTGTTCACCAGTCTGATTGGCACAGGATATCATCTTTCTTCTGTTGCCCTCTGCGTCATCTTTTTTACCATCATGGGAGACCTTTACACCTCGTAAGTATTATTACATGTACCTTAGAAAATGACTGGCTTTCTTTCCCTTTAGTTAGCTTGTACTGCACTTAAATTGGGAGGTAAATTCTTACAATACATTGGGATGTTTTCTATATGTCTGCAGGCGTGGATCCATTCTTAGCACAACAATATTTGTGTATGCAGCAACAGCTCCAGTAAATGGATTCATGGGTGGCAGTCTGTATGCCAGACAAGGAGGTATGTGTACTTCTAAAAGTTATTAATAATTCATGACAATAACACAAAGGAAATCACAACTGCGAAGGAGGTTTGGATACCCAGCTATAATATCAAACACTTGATAGAGTGTTATCCAGACACCTTGAAGTGGGTTTAAAAAACTTGGCTGTGCAAAGGTTTTCAACCCACTTCTCGGTGTTTGGATATCCTCATGAAACACTCCCTGTGTTTGATATTACCTCTACAACTGTATGCCTATATTATACAATTTAGAAGACCCTCTGATGTACAGTGTAAGACTGTGCTCTTATACAAAACTGAATGAATGAATGAATGAATTCCCCTGGATTTCCAACATACATTTATTGTAATTTTACCCTCGCTAACTCGAACCCTCAGTAACTCGAACCTCCCGCTACATGTAACTCAAATCAATTTTCGTTTCCCCTTAGGTAATTTTCTATATAATTCTACCCTCGATAACTCGAACCACGTTTGTCAAGACGTCACAAGTCAAAATATACAGTACTGTAGTCCAAAACATTGAATTTGTTTTGAAGCAGCTGTGTATTCTGTCTTTTTTTGCATTACAAAATATATGTCAGTCCAGTTTAGATTTTGCTAGCTTAGTATCTTCATCAAGCTTTGCCATTTAACTCCTTCTTCAAAATATCAATGAATTTCTTGTGTCCCTTGAAGTGCAGTGTGCGTGGCACTTGCATCCCTTCCTTATTAAAATGTACACTGTATAAACAGAAATACAGTAAACACCATTTTTTTTTACTTAGAAATGTATTTCCGATCATTTGTTCTCAACTCCCGGTAACTCGAACTCCCGATAACTCAAACCTTTTTCTATTTCCCTTGAAGGTTTGAATTATTGGGAGTCGACTGTACAATCATGTCAGTTATCAACACTTGTTTGTTATCTATAGGGAGACAATGGATAAAGCAGATGACACTAAGTGCTGTGTTGTTTCCTCTCCTTGTTTGCGGAACAGCATTTATGATCAATTTCATTGCCATTTATTATCATGCCTCAAGAGCCATCCCATTCTTCACAATGGTGAGTTGACAAATTTTTGAAGAAATTCTGTTTTAATTTACTTGCAGATCAACAAAGTATACTGTTATCCAAATTTGCTGGTGTCTGAAATTTCAAAAATAACCTACATGTACATGTACTGTACTAGGCAAAAGTCAAAACATGGTTCCCTTTAAATATAGAATACTGTTGTGTGACCATGTCTTGTAAGTGACCATGGCCACTTTCAACAATCTTTTTCTGTTGTTTTAACCACTGGCAATAAAGCGACCACTTGCCCATATTGTGTAAATTGGAAGAGATGCGGTGGTCTAGTGGTTAATGCGTCAGACTTTCAACCTGAAGGTCGGTGGTTCAAGCCTGATCTCTATTGTTGCGTTGTTTCCTTAGAGTAGATAATTTGCTCCACATTGTCTCTCTCCACCCAGGTGTAGAAATGGGTAATGGCAACATAGTTCTGGGAGGTAACCTTGCGATGGACTAGCATTCCATCCAGGGAGTAGTAGTAATACTCTCAGTCATGTCATGCTACAGAAACTGGGTTTAGCTCTGGCAGCAGTGGCTGTTGTGAGCCATTAGGCTTGTGAAGACTTACTGTGTAAATTGAATAATCGGTTAGCTAGGTACAGTACAACTCAACTAAAACAAAAATCTGTCCCTTACATCAAACGTACTTTATAATACAATATTTTACATTGTTCCTTGCTGTTTGTCTAACATATCGCTGATTTTTTCCAGGTTGCTGTCACAGCCATTCTTATCTTTGTGATCCTGCCATTAACCCTCGTAGGAACAGTGTTGGGAAGAAATCTTTATGGTGCTCCCAATGTTCCGTGCAGAGTCAACACAGTTCCTAGACCTATACCAGAGAAAAAATGGTAAGAAAATGATTATTTTTGTAGTGGATGTTATCAATTTCACATGATTTACAATGGGCTCAAAACACCGACCATTGTACACTTTTACATCTCTAACATTTGGCTTTTAAACAACAATCAGCTGTGTTCAGAAATCCCAAATGGTTTTGCTTGTCTTGCTTAATCCTTCTATAGAGAATCAAGCCTTCCATGAGGGTTGTAGCTGTTTAGTCTGTGGATGAAATCCTCAGGTGTAATCATGCAAATGAGCTACTGCTTAGTTCCTTCCCCCGTGTTAGGAATAGGGCAAGAAATGAGCTACTGAGCAGCACTAAAATCTTATCTTGCTGTTTGTTTTTTAAGTAGTTTTCAAAATAAAACATGGATTTTTGTTTTCCCTTTGAACTTGATGGAGTGTATACAAACTATCTGTATTCCCTTTTCATGCTTGTTAGCCATGTTATGATCTGTTATGTTCCAGGTTCATGGAGCCATTGGTGATTATTATTCTTGGAGGAGTTCTGCCATTTGGATCTATATTCATTGAGATGTAAGTCCCCATCACTTTCCATGGAAGGCTGTGGGACCATGTTTACATGCACATAAATTGATTGGTACATGTATGCAGCCAATTAGAGTGCAATGTATACGATTGAAACTTTCTAAACATACTCTTTTGAGAATTTTATATGTATAGTAACTTCTCAAACCATTGATAATTCTTGGAGAAATTCAAAGCAAAAGTTCAGCAAATTTTCTGGTAATATTAGTATCAACATATCTGGCATTTCTCCTGAACAGGATAGTGATTTACTTTGTTTTTTTTTCCATGAATTTTATTAATGAGTTTAAGAAGGCATTAGCAAGTTTAAATATTTTTCGAAGTTATGTCATAGACTGCATGTCTCATTATATTTCCCGCAATTAATGGTCACTATAAAGCTCGACTTTAGCTTTGACATGAAATAATGTAAAGCACATTTGAATATTTTAAAGAGTGTGTTTAACAAAATCTATATTAATTTTTACACTGTCTTATTATATTATTATCCGACCAAACAGGTTGAAGGGGTGAACACGAGAGAAAACATTTTTGTTTTAACTTTTTGATACTAATCGTCACATTATCTTCTATCAACAGGTACTTCATCTTCACGTCATTCTGGGCGTACAAGATATACTATGTGTTTGGTTTTATGTTGCTTGTGTTCGTCATTCTCTCCATTGTAACTGTGTGCGTCACCATTGTGTGCACTTATTTCCTTCTTAACGCTGAAGATTACAGATGGTGAGTTGACAGTTGTAATAGTGTTGAAAATGTTAGTGATAAAATTGACACAGTGTAATTTTGGTATATTTTCTTGTGGACGCAGGCCGGTGGTCTATTCAATATATTATTTTATTGTATCATATTTTCAATCTTGAAGTCAGTGTTTCAAGGCCTGGTCTCAGCCATTGTCATTTTCTTAGACAAGAAAATTCACTTCATGTGGTCTCTTTAACCTAACCTCACAATGGATTACCAATTCTTGGATGGGGAAAGAGGGGGTGGGGGGGGGGGGGGGGGTGTATAGCAATGCTTCTGGTCACTTCATTCTAGGAAAAATTGGAGATGCTTGTCAGCCTGACAAGCCACTTGGTTTGTAAAAGACTCTTTTTCGTCAAGGTGAACAGCATTGTTTGGGGACAATCCAATTATATGCTGTCGTTAACCTACATGTACCAGTGCTACCACTTTGGGGATTTGAGAATTTCAGAGCTTTAATGAACATTTCAGCAAACAGGGTATTGTGAGGGACAAGGTGGTCTCTGAAGAGAACTTACATGTACAAGAGATGTTCACAGGAAGAGTTTTTATAGCCATGTTGCTTACATTGTTTTCTTTTTCTTTCTTTTTTTTTTAACAGGCAATGGACAGCATTTCTTTCAGCTGCTTCCACGGCTGGTTACGTGTATCTTTACTCGTTTTACTACTTCTTCTTCAAGACAAAGTATGTTTTTGCTCTTCAAGTTCAATACCATTGATTGCACCTAAACGTATGTCACTTATGATGCAAAGCATGACCTCAGTGTACCGTGTGTCAAATGTGATGGGTGATTGTTAAACCTTTTAATGTTTGAATGTGCGCAAGGTAAACTCTTTGTACCAGTAGTTGTACACTTACATTGTGTATAACTATTTACATTTTAAAACATAGTAAAGCAGCATGTACAATGTAATTCAGTCTTAGGATTGCAAGATGTTCTTTGATAATAAACTCTGCATGTACATCTATCCATCAATCTACCCATCCGTCTTAGTTCCTACCATTTGCAATGGGATTTCAGTAAATTGCAGTGTAGGAACGATCCTTGCCGCTATGAACGACAGGCTAATTGCCGCACCGCATTTAACACAATCATTAAGTTTGATTATTTTATTTGTTTTTCAGAATGTACGGCTTATTTCAGACAACATTCTATTTCGGTTACATGGCCCTGTTCAGTGTTGGCCTTGGGATCATGTGTGGTAAGTTCCAATGGTTTTTACATGTTGTTGTGTTACAATAACTGTGGCCAGTTCCAGGCTGTTCAGATAGTGGGGCGCGCTGCAAAGGAAAAATTACGAGTGGAGAAACTAGTGAGAAGGGGCGCCTATCCGTCTCCGTCTGCATTGGCAAAATATTTTTCGTTCGCATGCCATCTGTTCTAGAACAGGCTGCAATTGAGTGTGTTAAAAACAGAAATGAAAACAGTGATTCTTCAAAGGGAGGTATCTGGAAACTTACTCTTAAGCCAAGTGTACTGACCGCATTAAATAAACTTCCGGCTACTGTCACTTCCGGTAAAAGAGTGTTACTTAAGTGTCACGACAGCATCTCCTACAACCCTACATACACTATGTTCACGTTTGGTATATATAAGACTTAAAAGAATCACTGGCTTCATTGTGGTACAGCCTTCATTTCCAAAACATTCAATAGTAAACAACGTGGTTTGCAGGAACGATGACTGAATGAAAGGAGTAACTTATCTCCAGGTCGGACATCTTCTTATCATGTTTAAAATATATCATAAAAATTTCTTACGCATGCACATGAGTAAAGGCTGCTTGGAGCCTCTTGTTAAAAAAAAAAAACCAGACTATTATGTTTAGGTGGTGATGATGATGATGATGACATTAACTCGGGTTGTTGAGGCTGATTAGGCCTCTAGCAAGATTATACATACATACACACTTTATTATTATTGTACAAGTTTCTTTTTTAATTGGCTTTTCGTGGTGACACTAAGAATTGGTGACATTGCTACTTTAATTTCGGCATCCTTCCGTTTCGAGTTAACAATTTGCTTACCGGTCGTTTCGCGACAAAGTCGTTGCATCTCAACGTCAATTCGCACAGATCCAACAATTCTTGCCATAAAGTTCCCTTTGACAGTTGAGCCTCTGTGTGCAACTACCTTTCTTAATTGCGCTTGTTTTGTTTATGTTTCGCAGGTACATTTGGATACGCTGGAGCAAGTGCTTTCGTCAAGAAGATTTACTCCACAGTGAAAATCGATTAACGGAAAATGAACTGGTGAAATATCTTGCTTTCGATCCGATGGCTGTTTTTAAAACAACGAACTATAATGTCTGTATTTATAGGTATAAAAGTTACGCACTTACGTAGGAAACTATTTCAATAAGGGAAAACGGTCCCTTGTTTCTTGGCTTTTCGGCAATAGTTAATTAATGATTCGTAACTTGGATCAGCTGGTTCGGGAAGGTTGGGGCAGGCAGTTCTTTTCAAAGGGACTTGTATGCATCGAAAAATCACAATACATGTACTCGTTCAAATATAGAATATCATCTGATCAACAAACAACGTTTTATGACGAACGAAACTGGATTTCCTGGGACGCTTCACCACGCTTTCGCCCAATATGGTTATTTCGTTTGATTGTTTTTCGCCGGCGCCGTTTGAAACAATTGTTTCGTTAATTGTTATGATTAAGCAGTAATGGTTGGAAATCCTGATATCCTTCAGGCAAACCTGGAATTCCTTTGGCTCCGTGTTTAAAAATGTCTTGGGTACGTGTTTAAAAATCCTTCCGGTGCATGTTCGGAAATCCTTCAGGTACGCCGTCGGAATCCTTCGGATTCCCGTTTTAAAATCCTTCGGGTACGCGCCTGCCAGAACGTTATTTCTTCCCTCTATGACGCAAAATATACGGCGCCTTCATGCAATGGCAGTGACTTCGCATCTGCCCTGTTTCAAAGTTCACAGTTTTAATCGACTGTCAAGAACGAAATATCGTGAGGTTGAAATTGCTTACCAGCAATGCAGACGAGTAACAGAGCGATCGAGACCAGTCCTGTTGATCTGCCAAAATCTGGGCTGGAACTTTATTTGGAAAGGGAATTCAATATTTTGGGTTAATATTATTGTTGGTAAAGTTTCTATAAGGGGCCGACTACATGGCGAATTTCAGCCCGGGCTGAGTAGGAGGGCTGGAATTTTGTTGCGATTACATGACGAATTTCAGCCCGGGCTGACAGCCCACGCCGCCATCTTGTTTCATTGAAAACAAATCATTGCCCATGCCCAAGTGCACTTTTCAACTCAGGTGACCGCGCTTTTCAGCCCGTTTGCCCGGGCTGAAATTTCCTTCATGTAATCGCAAACGTCATTTTGAGAAGATTTGTTCAAGAAACCGGGCTGAAATTCGTCATGTAATCGGCCCCTAAATGTTTAAAATTAACACTGTGTGTTTGTGTATGCATTTCACCAACTCGCGTGTTGCAATAGTGCTAGTTTCGTACAGAAGACCTCAGACAGCTCGGGAAAACTTATTTTTTTCATGTCTTTTATTTTGGGCAAATAGTAGATTTCGCAATAGACGATATTCGTATTCTCGGTATTGAACTGGAACTAGCTTGCAGTCGAGGCTCATGCGGGAGAATATCATTAAAAATATTTGCATGTGAAAAGATTCCCCCGCATGAGCCTCGACTGCAAGCTAGTTCCAGTTCAATACCGAGAATACGAATATCGTCTATTGAACGAGCGTCCAAATTTAATCTCTGAGTGTTCATATTCATAACGTAACGTGGACGTCGCAGTTTTTCATGTCATATATCAAACACGAGGAAGAGTGTTTGATCAGCCAAATCTACGCAAATTAAGCCCCATTTACACGCGCAAAAAAAATCGACACGGCACTCCCAAATTTCGGTACCGTGGCCAATTATTTAAGCACGGCACTCCCAGTTTACACGAACAAAATAGTGGAATGTCTCTCAAATGGGCATGGTACCTACTTCTGTATTGGCACCCCTAATATTCGCCTGTATTTCCCCGGGAAAATGGAGGAAAGTGATATTATTGTCACTGTTTATCGGTTATTGATTAGAAATCGGCGCCTAGAACAGCAAGAAGGACATCAACGTTACGAAAGACATCTGAAAGGAATGTATTGTCTGTATCGTATCGTTTCTTATAATATACTAGCAAAATACACAGTTTTTGATTGGCCAATGACGAATGCATAATTAGATTATAGAGTGCAAATCTAGGTTATAAAGTGCAATAAGAAAGTTGCGAACCTGTTTTGCTTACTTGAAAAACTTGGAAGTTCAAGCTTAAATATTTCTTTAAATGATGCGATCAATTTCTAGATTTCACTCTTGGTTTACCTGTCAAAAATATTGTTATTACTCATGCGCGTAGCGGCATGAGGTAAGGTTTCGGCTCCGTTTTTCTTGTTTTTATTATTATTATTTTTATTTTTTGTGTCACGATTTTGCATGCAAATTTATGCGCGCATATTTTAAATTGTGCACTTCCGTTTGACGTCTTTGCCATTTACACTTCCTGTTTAGTGACTTCCGGCTATTCTCACTTCCGGTAAAAGAGCGTTACTTAAGTGTCACGACAGAATCTCCTACAACCCTACATACATTACTATGTTCACGTTTGGTATATAACACTTAGAAAAATCACTGGCTTCATTGTGGTACAGCATTCATGTCCACAACATTCAATAGTAAACAACGTGGTTTTCAGGAACGATGACTGAATGAAAGGAGTAACTCTTCTCCATGTCGGACATCTTCTTATCATGTTTAAAATATATCATAAAATTTTCTTACGCATGCGCATGAGTAAAGGCTGCTTGGAGCCTCTTGTTGATTGGTTAAAAATAAAACTTGTGCGCATTTTCATTGAAGCGTTTCGTTTCAAAATTTCAAAACATCACACGTGCCCATAGATCACGAAATGTACAAGTAGTTCATAAGATTTCCTATACGTATCGTATCTTCCATCTATATCAAGTGTGTATCGTCCGCCATTTTAAAAATTACAGTGGTTGCTACGCATGCTGACGGCTTAAAATTCGTTCAAAATGGAACAGGCACACGGCACAGTTTTGGCACGGAGCCTCTTTCACCCGTGCTGAGACTACCTTCTGGAGGTAGTCTCGGCACCCCTAACATTTTGGGCACCAGTGCCACATTGTGTTTCGATCCGACACGTTTACACCTAGATAATTGGGAGTGCCGTGCCCAAAAGCGCGTGTAAATGGGGTTTAAGAAGATGATTAGATAACTTTTAATTCTAGGTTTGTATAACAGAAATATCCGTTGAAAACAATATTGCTTCTTATTTTGAGAACACTTATTTTCGGCCTTTGCTGATTCGTGCATGGCCAACTGCCCGTTTCTCGAAAGTCCCGATAACTTTTCGGACCCGGAGCTATATTTTAAAATCATAATCTATAGATTGGTGGTGTAGGTTTTAGCCCGTAAATCAGCATGACTTGTTTCGTCGACTCAAAATTTCATTACTTACCTCAGTTTCAAAACTAACAAATTGTAAACGTTGTGCACATAAACAGTTCTCCGGGACCAAGAACTGATCGCGACTTTTGACAATTTAGTTTATTATAGACTCCAAACGTTCATCAAAACAATCACGTGGACATATTTGAACACAAACTGTTATCGTAATTTTCCACGCAATCGTTAAGTTCTTGAGCCATCACCTTCAGTATTACGGCAACAGAAATTTGTAATCTCCCCAGATTTTGTACGTCAAGATGGCGGGTTTCAGATCCTACTCGATGATTGGCTGGGAAATTAACGGAGTATTCAGTGAAATATTGGGTTAATTCTACTAGCGACGTTCATGGTGTGCGTTTATATATATTTTCTCGAATCACGAGATCTAACAAAGCTTTCAAAATCGTTTTGGAATTATCTCGCGACTAAATTTTTGGAAGTGATGTTATTTCCTCGTTAAATATAAACCGCAGTCGGACAAGAGTCCAACTGCAATGTATGATGTTATAAAATGCTAATCTGTGATCTGTGCTAGTTTTCTCATCGCTTTTTTTTGGGAATGGTTTTCCAAGCGAGAAGACAACAAAGCCTGGTCGTATGTTAATGAAATCCAGGTTGATTTAATTGGTCGGGATATAGCTCGAATTATCAATTTGCTGCATATTTATTTAGCTATTAAATCGCGTTCTTGTCATAGAATTAGTTGCATTTGAAGAATAGAAAAGGTAGTGTGTAGCCGAGAATAGTTTGGTTGGTTTTATGTTGGAATGTTGCTCTTCTGACGACTAAAATGTTGTAATTTTCTCAAATACGTCTAAATGTGAAACTTTCTTTTCCAATCAAGAAAGATAATTGGACTCTTATCCAGTGGCCAGTTGTTTCATTTTAGCGTGAGAGGCGGTACCTCCCATGAAGCAACACGCGGCAATGTAGTCTCCTTTTGCCCTAAGATCCATTATATCACGACTTCATACACCAAATTGCAGAAGCGTCGTGAAAAAATAGAAACCGTAAATGATTCGACACAATGAAATTCTGGGAACAGGGCCATTAGTTGGGTATACCGTGTTTCGGAGCATTCAATACGTTTGGACCCGACGTTTCCGCTTCCCAGAAAACCATTCGGTTGTATGGTTTATACTTTTTTTACGACAATGCTTTTTCAATCAGGTGTGCATGTGTTTGCAGTGGTGTACCGTTCTTCTTAGATGTGTAGAAACGAGTTCAATTTACTGAAGTTTGACAAATCAAACAGTTTTATATCTCTCTGCATTTAAACCTTTCACCTTCGAAGTGGGCGAATAAATTAAATTGGAAGGGTCTTGGCCTTGCCATTCTTACCTTCAGTTCTCAATAAACAACTAAAACAGTAACAACTGATAAACTACCTATGTCATTACTGAGACTATTACCGGAAAAAAAAATTGGAGAAACATTACCAAAATTAGATCTGAAGCCTTATGAACTTCTGTTTTCTTTATTTTGTTATTTTACTTGGGCAATATCTTGGTTTGTTGAAATTTTTTAAGCAACTGAAAGACGCCTAAATTTGCATTTCACATCATTGGGTGTGAAATGAAGGAGGTGCCATCCCTTTTGTAGTGGAAATTCGTGTTTAAGTAAATTATCGAGACTTAGTTTAAAAAGTATGGAAAACGAGCGTTACCTCAGGGGAGTACTACCCAACATCGTTCTTTTATTTGGAAGTTGGAACGGCATTCCACTCAAAAGAAGGGAGAGGTTTAAGTAAAGTGTCACATTTTCATGTGGGTAACAATGGTTGTGAATAACATTTTGTCACTCGTAAATACTATATTATTATAATTGTGTATATTTGGTGGTTTTTGATCGCCATCTTATTAAATAATTACTTCGTGTAAGTAAACTGATGAATTTTCTTGAAGCTCTGACTAGCTTTTTAACAACCACAATTGTACTATTTTAAGTTGTACATCTAGTAGATGATGATAATACGAGAAAAGAAGAACTAACAATAATAAGTGTGTCGTTGTCTGGTACCAGCATATTCCGAGGCCAGAGCACAAGCCTGCGCTCAGACATGTCGTATTTCCTTTCCTTCAGGCGTCAATGGAAGGAAACAGGTCGAGTAGGAGACGTCTGTGCGCAGGTTACCAGCGAAATTTGTAAGGGAACATCCCACGAAATGCAGCGACCAACCGAATTACAACCCGATGAAACTGGTGGCTAACACTAACTGGTGTTTTTTGCATAGATACACGACGTTAAAAGCTTTAGAAACGTGAAGACTCTCTTGAATTTTCCGTTTAACTTTATTTTGTTAGCAAAAGTTTGGCGGGAACTACGTCTGCGCTTCACGTTTGACTGTTGTGAAATGCGTGAAACAATCTTAACGATCTGATGTTCGACAAACCAAAGTAGTTTTACTTGAGAGCCTGGACTCGATGAATAACCCAGGCGCGTTTGGTCGCGTAAAACGTGATGAAATGGGTAGAGTCTACCTTCTATAGCTCAGAGGGAGGTCGGACACCTTATTGAGAATTATGTAACGTAATGTCGACACTTAGAATTTTATTTTCAATAAATCTTTAAGTGTAAAAAAAGAAAATCTAAAATCCCCACTCAGGATTGAACCTGTTACCTCAGCTAGGCTTAGGCTTACATAGCCTACCGTACCACTGTACCACCTAGCTTCTCGGGTTGCTTAGTCCTAAATTTAACTATATAAACTGCTACCCCTTACCTAACTGAAAGCTAACCAGTTACTCCGTTATATAAGTCTCAATAAGGTGTCCGACCTCCTTCTGAGCTCTTCCGATGAAATGTCTTCGTTTCGTTTCAACCCGTTCTCCTCTCTGAATTTACCATTATCGTTGAGTTTACCATTATCATTATCGTTAAGTCTCAAATTGCTCTGAATTTACGATTATAGTTAATATAGAACACTGACAGTCTCAAAGGAATTATGGGAAATAAGCATTTTTGTTGAAAAAGAACAATCCTTAGTGTTCGGACAGGACTCGAACCTACGACCCTTCGCTGACTTATCCTCTCTTCTAACCACTAGACCACCACGCTGCTGGTTGAGCAAACCTCAATAATAAAATTCATGTACTTATTCTACACCGGCTGTAGAAAGCCTATAAAATCACTCGCTTGAAAATAATTTTAGAAAGTAAATGGAAAAGCTTGATCACCAAACCTCAACAAAAAGCTAACCATTTGAAATCAGCGCTTAGGCCAAATCACTGTAGATCAATGATATTCTATGCAAGACTCAAATATCTTGAAGATAGGATTTGCCATCGCCTTGTTGTTCGGTGGTCTAGTAGTAAGAAGACGTTCCTAGTAGCGGTAGTTCCCGGTTCGAATTCAGTCTAAATAACATTGGTTTTTTTAATTTCTTCTTTTCTGAAATGTACTGGAAAACAGTTAAATTAACTATAATAACTAAATTAACTAATAACTAAATTAACTATATATGGTAAATTCAGAGAGGAGAACATGTTGTTCGTTTGAACGGTCTCAGACTACCAGAAAAAATTCCCTGAAAAAAAAAAAAACACGCAGCTCTCACAAGGTCTTCTCTGATTTGCAGAGAAAACAATAGAACAAACAACAATGGACCCTAGTCCTGAAAACAATAGAGCTGCGTGATATACAGGTCCAATGGAATAAGAAGTTGTTAAGAGCCGCGTGGTATCTGGGGTGAAAAGAACCTGCCAAAACGCCCGTTTCGTCGCGCGACAAAATACTACCGTGTTTAAGATCTATTCCTTCCTAAAATATTTTTACTGGGATGATCTTGAACATACTTTGTAATCACAATGTGTAATTTATCTGAGAAAGTTTTTTCCGTTTCCTAGAGAACCATTCGGTCTTATCATTCATGGTTTACACTTTTTACCCTACGTTTTTTTTTTCAGTCAAGTGTATATGTTGTGGTGCAATTTTGTCCTTGGTGCAAATTTTATTTTCCTTTGTTTAAAACTCATTATCATACATTTCCTTACCCGAAAACAAAGGAAATAAAATTTGCACCAAGGACAAAATTGCACCACAACATATACACCTTATTGCAAGCCTGAGAACATATCATTGTCATAAAATTATTAACTAGCAAATAACAACTGAGAAATTGTCAAGAAATGAAAAAAACTTTTCATTCCTGAGATGAAAAAATATTTTCATTCAATAAAATCACGTGGTATCATAAGGCCTGGTCACTTGGCTTAAACATGGCGACGGACGAAGATGATTCCCTCGCATTCCTCAGCGAATCCCTGTGGGAAGACTTTTTTTCAGGGCTTGCCCCCCCTACTCAATATCTGCGAGTGCAATAGTTCGAATGTTAACTTGGACTTTCCCTCAACAGCAGTATTATTAAATCAGTTGTTATTATTAAATCAGTTTTGGGTTTTTACTGTATTGGTGGAATAGGATGGCTGAAATTGGAAGGGGCTGATAAGGGTCCGCGTTCTGTCGCCGTCAGTGGAGCAGGAAGACCACGATTTGTAATTGCACAGGAACTTTTGGAAAACTTGAGAAGCCTAGGTTGCACTTGGATACAAATAGCTCGCATGCTGCACGTTTCCCGATGGTCCATTCAACGGAGAGTGGTGGAGTACGGATTAAACTGTGGAAGCGTGATATGTATCCTCTTATGATAGTGAAACGTGCAGCATGCGAGCTATTTGTATCCAAGTGCAACCTAGGTTTCTCAAGTTTTCCAAAAGTTCCTGTGCAATTACAAATCGTGGTCTTCCTGCTCCACTGACGGCGACAGAACGCGGACCCTTATCGGCCCCTTCCAATTTCAGCAATCCTATTCCACCAATACAAGTGAATTTCAGAAAAGCATGAACAAAGTTCTCGGAACTGGTCAAAATTCGCCATATTTACAAGCAGCGTCTGAAACACTTCTAAGAACTGATAACGTCATGTCCAACTGGTTGAATAACACTGCTGCTGAGGGAAAGTCCAAGTTAACATTCGAACTATTGCACTCGCAGATGTTGAGTAGGGGGACAAGCCCTGAAAAAAAGTCTTCCCACAGGGATTCGCTGAGGGAATCATCTTCGTCCGTCGCCATGTTTAAGCCAAGTGACCAGGCCTTATGATACCACGTGATTTTATCGAATGAAAATATCTTTTTTATCGAATGAAAATATATTTTTTTCGAATTTTGCTACATTTCGGCAACCATACGTTATCGCGTTAATCAAGTTTTCTATTTCTACTAAAAGTTTTTAACAAGCCTTGTGCCATTAGAAATGTATTTGGAGGTAATATACTGTGAAATATCGTGTTTGGGAAAGAATACCTTTGTGAATATCAGTAGGTAATTCATTCATGTTATTAATTTTTGAAGGCCACCTGCACAAGTGTACCGTAACCTTGAGCAACAGGTTTTAAAAACCAACCAAGTAAAGCGGCCAGATATATTAATAATTTATACAAATTTGCCTTGTTTTCGCTCAAAAAAAAATACAATCTCCAATATGGTATTTTAAATTAGCGGACGTTTGTATTAAAAAGAGCAATGGCAGAAAAAAAAAATAAATGGCGCTCAATTTTTGGTGGACATTAACACGAGGTTTTTAATTTATTGCCAACCGATACCCGTTGCTAAATTAATACCCTCGAACAATAATTGCAGCTGGCGTCAATGTTAATTTAAAATATGGCGAATTTATGAATATTCCATTTTTAACAGAAACGAAAATTTATTCTTCGAAACGCTTTGATCTGCGCGCTAAACGCCAAAATTACTGAAATACAAATTAAAAACCAACTTTAAAATAAACTTTTAAAAGGTGAATTTCCGTTTACAATTTAAAGCGACGCGCTTTAGAGATGTGAATAATATATGTTATATGTACATAGACTTGAATAGGCATCAGCTCATAATTTAGACTAAAGAAGAAACCAACTTTGCCAAGTATTGTGACACGTGTCGTCCCATGCCTCCAATAAGAATCTCCCCTGTCCTGCTAGGATTTTATTTACCATATCTTCAAAAACAGCTATTTAAATTTCTGTCTGAATGAGCTGTATTTTGAATTTGTCGCTTGGACGACGCACAAAATTTAATTCAAACAGGAACTCGCAAAATTCTAGTCGCTAGAAAGTGGACTTGTGTATTTCGCGGTTAATACCAACTTGTGGTGTTTATTCCATTTTATTTTCCACCTTCCGTTGCTTTTGTTTTATTTATTGTTTTCTTCAATGGGTGTCGATGACGCTTTTCTCGAAGCTGGGAAGAAACCTGGGATGGAAATATGGAGGATCGAGGTTTGTGATTATTTTTGTTTATTAATGTTCCAATAAATAATATTTTGAATGCATGCGGTTTTCCATGGCGAGGATTACTAACCTATTATGGCTAGGACTGAGAAACAGCATAATGGAGGGCAAGTGTAAATTTTACTTCCCATACATCTATGGCTATCTTCTATTCACGAACAATCTGGAAGAGGAGAGCTCTTGTTGTGAAAAGAAATACTGACATGTGTGTGACCATAGTTTTCGCTAGTGACAGGAATAATTTCATTTTATTACTAATTTTGTTATAACATAACAATAACTGATCTAGCAGATTCACCATCTCTTCGTGATCGCACAAGGAAATTGATATTAACTCAGGCAAGTGCTAATCACTCTTCAGTGTCCTTAAAATAAGCTAATGTGGCTTTTGCCTCTATTAGCAGCAATTAAATAATCTCCGGTCTCCACTCCATGTCATCAGATGTAGATATTACCGTGCGTATGCGGTGAAATTTCTAAATTCGTATATTTCTATACACGTTCCATCTTCAGGAGAGAACACTACATCGTAATACAAAATTATTAAAATGTAATAATTTTCAAATGAGCGGGTACTCATCTTTGTGCTTTGTTTGCGGGGTGCGGTTGGGGTTTTGCAACACACATGAAGTGAACAATATTCTAGGCGTCGCAGGACTCCTACTACACGATTTGCAACGTAAACAAAGTGCACAGGGACTCATCAGGCAATTGCTGAACAACTTTTTGATGAGTCAAATTTAATGTTTATTTTTATCTAGCATGTTTATACTCGTGCCAAGAAAATGGCGTTAACGTCTGTTCAGCATTTTGCATGCGTGCTACAACAGACATAATAAGATGTCTTAAAACTTTTAAACGTATTTAATTGTCCAAAATTTGTTTGTACAACACTTGCCAGCGTTTTTGTCGTTAATGAAAAATTTATAATATTCAAATTAAACAACACTTAAAGAGGACAAAGTACATTCTGCAGGTTTAATATTTTCAAAGAATAATTGTTTGAAACCGGTGTCAAATGGTTGTTTGAAACCGTTGTCGTACGGCTTAATTATTCGACGTATAGCATTTATAGAGCGTAAAAACACATCAAAACAAGTGCGAATATATGTTATTGCACTCTTCCACGGAGTTTGGAGCCTGAGATGACTGTCGTACAATAACAAATATATTTAGTGAAAAGTTGTGCAAAACGGCTGCGCATTTTTATCATTTTTACTCGTCAGTTTTTATATATATTAAAAACTTTCACTCGAGAGAGACAGAAATAAAGTTAGATACTTTGATTTGGGAATGGTGGAAGAACAAATTAACGCCGGATTATGATTATGTATAATTTGGTTTTATATCAGTATAAAGCATATAAAGGCTCGATTTCTGGCCGTTTTGTGCGCCCGGGTTTATTAAAAGGAGGATGAAAATCAATTCCGTGACAGAAATGGACGATATTTGCTTCTGAAAACGGACATGCGTGAGTCCACGTTTCTACTCAGTAATATTTACGCTCCAAATGACAATACCTCTGAAAAAACTTTTTTCTCATTCTAATTTAAATAACACTCTTGAACAGCATGCAGATCTGCAAATAATAATCGGAGGCGAGTTGAATTGCCCATTATTACTTCTAGATAAAACAGGCGGAATTTGTATTCAAAGGAAAAAAGGGCGTCTTTAGCGAGAAAGAATTCCGAATTCAAGATATCTGGAGACGCCAACACCCAGATTAGATACAATATACACCTAGCGCATGCAACAGCTCTTAAAAAATTCAGTGTAGATTGGATTACTGGCTAGCGTCAAAGATTTATTTTCAACTATCACAAGTACTTATATTATAAACACGATAATATCCGACCATAACGCTATCACTTTCACTATACAATTAGCCTATAATCGTGGGCTATCTATTAGATGTAAAATATTTCCGAAATATTGCAACAATGAAAAACAAATTGACGACTTGATGAGCTCGATCGAAAGAAATATAACAAAATTATACTGCTCGAGATCATAGCTTGCTACGATAGCCGCATACAAAACAATAAAACCCGTGGAGCAATGATTAGAAGCAGAATAAGTTTGCATTTCCACACATTTCCAAATTGAAAGACAGTAACGGCAGTTAAATCGATGCAGATGACATTTTACAAATGCAGAGAAATTTTTTACGAACATGCAGCCTTACACAAAGACTCTAGATCTAGTTAGATCTAGTTAGACTGGTTGATGAAGAACAAAACAGAAGCTAGAACGGCCCCTACTAAAAGCCGAGTGCCTTAATGCTCTTGAACAATGTGCTCTCAGTTGAGTTTTACCTGAACCTCTGGAGTTTCTTGGGCGAGGAAATGGTACAAAGCTTTAACTACGCCCACAACCAAGGAAAACTTAATATAACCTAAAGACAAGACACCAAAAAAATGAAAGAACAAATTACGCTTTAAAAACTGGCGACCATAATGTTGATTTCAAAATTGCTAATAAAATAATAGCTCATAGAATTTCTAAGGTGCTTCCCCAGTCAATCAAAGAAGACCAAGGGTTATGTTAACGGTCGTTTCATTGGGCAAAACATAAGACATCAATTATTGTACTTCATATACATCAGTACATTGTCAATAAAATGTTTTTATAAAAAGAAAAAAAAAAGAAAAGAAAATCGGTTTCCCTCAAACGGTTAGAAATCGGGTGTCATGTTTTAAACACCAAAAATGACAACCTTTCTAGCAAACGTATACAGAAATAGAGGTCGGAAGATAAGCTGTCGGGTTCGGTGGCGGCGCTTGGGGACGGGGAGTGGGAAGCCCGAGCCCGAGCCCGGGTCCAAGAGCTTGCTTGCGGGCTAGTCGGATGAAGGGGATCGGCATTTTTTCATTGGCTTTATTGTTATCCAGAACAGACCAATCCCCTTCCCCCTCTCCCCACAAAGAAAAAAAAAACATATCTCCAGTGGGTTTAAGAAAGTAGTGATTTTGAGTAAGTTACGAGTCTTGTTTCTCTCATATGAAACACTTGACCTTTTCTTAATAAAATGAATGTTAGAATGAACGTTTACTTTACCTTATTTACGTTCTGCGAGGAAACTAACAATACGCACCTCGAGACATTTTCGAAAATCACGATACAATCCTTTTTCACAGGGCTGTTTCTCCTGTTTCTCGTGTTTCTCGGGTTTCCGGGATGATACAGACATAAGCTGGACTATTTACAAGTTACTCACCATCAAGAGAAAATTTGTCACCATACATTAGACGATGTTTTACGCCAAGGTTAAAATCGAATTGAAGTTTTCTTGTTAAAAGCGGTGCGTGACGACCCTAAAAGCGGTTACGTAGGAGGTAGCCAGCACCGCGGCAGGTGCTTTGGGGTGCACGAGCGCGAGGGAAGGTTAGGAAAGCGTCCATCGCTCTTCCAGCATGTCATGTGAGTAAACTCACACGCTCATATGTTCTTTTACTATTGACCATTTCGACATCGTTCAACCACATGACCACTTTCCGACAGATTGATTAACTTGTTAACACAAAAATAAGAGGATAATTACGGGAGGGTCAGCGGATCGATGGCGCGAAAAGTAAGTCTTACCAGACTGGATGAGCTTGATGATTTGTTTTTTTGCTTCGCTAATGCTAAAAATGTGTGGTGCGGTTAGGTGGTCAGTAGCTATAGCCTGAGACTGAAGAAAAGTTCACTTATTTATTGACACTGGTTGAAAT
Source organism: Cladopsammia gracilis (assembly GCA_022457155.1). Taxonomy (NCBI): domain Eukaryota; kingdom Metazoa; phylum Cnidaria; class Anthozoa; order Scleractinia; family Dendrophylliidae; genus Cladopsammia; species Cladopsammia gracilis. Next base: position 215,841 of record JAJGOT010000764.1, on the reverse strand, counting down.
ATCCAGCCAACAATTTCTACAAATAAAAGCCAGTTATTTCGCACAGGTCACTGAGGACGGTTAGCTCGCTCGCATTCATTAAGAAAATTTGGGTCTGTTCTAGGGGGTGCGGATTTGTTCTAGAAAACAATGAAGCCAATCATGAAGAATGATGAAATGAATGTTTTCATGTTTACTAGTTACATTGTTTATCGACATCAAGCGACAAAAATATGGTTAAGATCGGCCGACCCTCATCTTCCAAGTTTCGGTCAATTTCGACGTAGTTTTCTCAGACAGAGATACGTTTACAGTAAGTGTAAGTATACCAAGTCAAATAAAGGGAATACTTAATTTTAATTAAATTTTATTTCTTTGACAACATTGCTACTTGTTATAAAGCTGGAGTTTTTCTCCATACAACGCGCGCGTTTATTAGCGACCTTTAGATTTCACTACGAGTACGAAATCGAGTACGAGTACGACTTTGGAATTTCGAGATAATTGTATCCCCCGAACTATAATTCTTTCCTATTGCTGACTAACACATAAGCAAACGTTAGGGATAAGATTGGTGTGATAAGTAATTATATGAGGCACACGAATTTGGTTTGAAAACTCGTACTCGTATTCAATCTCGTACTCGTAGTCAAATCTAAAGGTCGCTAATGTTTGACTCATGGCTACATGACAATCTAACAAACAAACTGTTTTCCGCCAAACGTCCATGAGCGAGCAACATTTGCGAAAGCGGGCAACAATTTTGACGTCAGAGGGTAGCAGTGTACTGTTGCCTGCTAGTGCAGGTGATCAGACCGTGGCAAAATAATGAGGCATGGTATGATGCCTTGTGTTGCTATACAACAAATCACTTAATGACTGATCCCTCGGGAAACAGTAAATTTTGTTTGCCTCGAGTCTCGATGTTTCCCTCGACTTCGTCTCGGAAAAAACGTCGAGATTATCGGGAAACAAAATTCACTGTTTCCCTCGGGACCAGTCATTAAGTGTTTAATATGATATACTTAAAAACAAGTGCTCTTCCGACTGCATGTTTTTAAAAAGGAGAAGAGGCGTTAATTCGACCGTAATTTTTTTTTATAAAAAAATAAGATACCGCAAGTTTGTTACTGATCGCTTTCTTTTCTACCAAATTCTATTTAATTAGATCATAAGTGCTTGACGACAGGAGAGAAGCTTTTAATATCTTGCTTAGCAGCTGATAGCTGTTTTGACCGTTTTAATGTGGTATATTATCTTTCGATCTAGAAACTGAAAGTGGTGGCTCAAGATGTCAGCACATATGGCACATTCTATTCAGGAGATTCGTACATTTGTTTGTCGGTAAGTGTCTGTAAAATCACAGGGTTTGTTTGCTCTTTTCATCCCTTCATTTGCTTTGGTTTGGTTTGGTTTGATTTTGATTCACTTTAGTTTATCATTTATTTGATTGTTTGTTATTTACTTATTGATTTTATTAATGTATTTTCCATTTGTTTGTTTATCATTTCTTGTCTAACTTTAATCGTAGACAAGGAAAGTCGAAACTCATTTAGAATGGGATATCCATTTTTGGCTCGGTAGTACAACCTCTCAGGTATACATAATTTCTTGAGCTATACATTTAATGGATAGTTTTATGCTTATGTCAATGTTCGTTCTCACTTGACGCAAATTTTTATGCTTCCGCTTATGCTAATGCTTGTGCTAATGCTTGTGCTAATGCTTGTGCTAATGCTAATGCTAATGCTTGTGCTAATGCTTGTGCTAATGCTTCTGTGCTAATGCTAATGCTTGTGCTAATGCTAATGCTTGTGCTAATGCTTGTGCTTGTACTTCCGTTTATGATTTAACAATTATTGGATGAGGTTGAGCATGAAAGCGATAATTATCAAGGCCAGTGTTTGTGTTATCTGCCGAAGCCGAAGGCTGAGGCGGATAACACAAACTGAGGCCTTGATAATTATCGCTATCATGCGAAAACCGAATCCAATAATTGTTATTTTATTACGCATATTCCTGAGCTGCACTTGTAAAGACAAGAGCGCGCACAAAAAAGTGATCAATGCACAGCAGACAAACTATTGTCTGTAGGTATGACGTCACTTCTACATACATAAAATTCATTGTCTGTGGGTATGACGTAACAGAAATAGCAAGCAATAATTAGCTGCGTGCTTATAGCAAATCAAAATCGAGTTAGTGACACCAATGTATAATAATATGGGTTATGAGCTCTTATGCTTAATATGCTTATTCTTATGTCGGTAGTGAAAACCAGGCTTATTAATTCTGGTATAGAAATGGGCAATTAGGATTGTCACAACATTAATTTTGTGTGTTTATCAAACTAACATGCACATCACCATTTTAATGTTTTCTTATCTTATAAGGTAAAATGACGGAGCAGTCTATAAAATAAAAATAAGTGAAATGAATAACTATATTATCTACAGGTGCATTATAATTGACCATATCATTATGGTTATGCCGGGCCCCATTTTTATTGGAAATTTATAGCACTGTTATGCGTCCGCTTATATGCTTATGTCGCCATTGAAAACTAGGCTGTAAACTGACGTTCAATAACTGGCCGTATTTAAGATTTGTTTCTATAAAGGATACGATAGGCGGACGACTTATTATTATGTACAAAAAAACTGCGATTTTTTTTAGGATGAGCAAGGTGTCGCTGCTTACAAGACAGTGGAGTTGGATGATCATTTAGGTGGCGGACCAGTGCAATATAGAGAGGTAACAACGCAGATAAAACTTATTATAATTAATAAAGCAAATATTAACACCTGAGCCCGAGAACTTGCTCGTGGGCTAGGTTATGGGCTTCTGAATTTGATGAATAACTAATAACGCCTGTTCGCAAGTGTGCGCAAAACTGCAAAATGCACATGACGGTTTAGACTGCTAGCAGTCCCTCTCTGGATAGTCAAGCGGACGAGCAAATACGCGATCGGCGTACGACAAGAGAAAACATATCATTTTCTCTTGCTATCGACCGAGGGAGCGAAAGTTACGCGAGCGGATAGGGAGCTGGAGAAGAGGTGGGAAGAAGCGGGAAGAGGTGGCTTGTTCGCTCGCTCCAGTCTCCCCGAGCTTGTTTTCGTCATTATTAGCTCGCCCGCTTGATTGACTGAAAAGGGATAGCTATATTGTAGCAGTCTAATGAGGGTTCGGCGTAATGTAAAACCAGCAAACAATCACTATGCTAAGATTCTTAATAAATTATATTAACACCGGTTTTGGGCAATGAAAGCGACCGTTTCAGTCACATTTTTGGTGTCCACTTCCGCTTTCAGGTATTAGTTACAATAAATATGGGAACGAATTTTTGGTTCTATGGCCACTGTTCGCTTAAGGCGCGGTTTTACCTCAATTTGAATGAAATTTTAAGTGGTTTAAAGAAAGGATAGAAAAAAGCCATGTTAAGTGGCGGAAAAATGGCGTTCAGGTTAAGTCCCGCCTTAATAAACATTTGTCCGCTTTATACAGGATTGAATTAATAATATTTAATCTTATACAAAATAAAAGTATGCATACAAAAACTACTCTTCACAAATAAAATCGACAATAAAAATAAATAATATATCTTGGCAATTTTTATATTTCGTCAGGTTCAAGATCACGAATCGAGGAAGTTTTTATCGTATTTTCCGAAAGGAATAAGGTGGGTATGAGTGCTTTATTGTTCTATGAATGTACGTAATCGAGATATAATAACAAATTAAACTGAACGCGAATTCTAGATTTGATAATAACCAAGGGAAAATGATCTTGTACCAACCGAGTTCTAGGTCTGAATATTTTTAAATATATACGAATGAATCAAGGAGTAGATGTACTATATGAGCATATTGGTACCTTGACTGTCCTGTAAAGTGTAAAACAATGTAATTCGGAATCTGAAAAAAATCTATTGATGCAATCTGTGCATATTTTTTTTATTGATTTCTTGGTTATCAGATACCTTGAAGGTGGAATTGAGTCTGGCTTTAAGAAAGTACAGAGAGGAGTTTATGAAAAAAGGCTCTTTCACGTCAAGGGCAAAAGGAATGTGCGAGTTTCACAGGTTGGTTTTCAACATTACGACTTACTGTTCATCGGTGATATAAATTTCACTGCGACTGGTATTCCTTTCAAGTATTCCCCGCTATACATCTTTCCCTTTCCCGTTTTCCCGACTCACAAAAGTCTCAATGCATATCTTTTTATTCAGTTTGCTTAAGCAAGATAAGTAAGGACTTAGAACATTTATTGATGTATACTTTTCCTTAGAATTCTTGTTTTAGTATCTTGTAAATAGTTGTTTTATCTTAGTTGTAAGAGGACCAAAATGTTTTCAGTTTTATTATAATTAAGACGATTGATTCAATCAGTTATTTGACTATTTGATGCTCAGCCGTCGCATTAAACCCAAGGATGGAGTTTTCGTACCATGCATTATCCTTTCACTTCTATAGTAGAGCTTTGAGTTGTTAATGTATATGTAAATCTTACTTGCTCTACCAGTTTTTCAGTATTTCCCTAAAGAATTGATGACTTTTTTTAATGTTATAGTTAGTGGCTTGTATTTTATTGTGTGCAGTGACAATAGAGGGTTTGAGCCTTGATGATCTTTTTCTGCAGGTGGAGCTACATTACACCTCACTCAATAAAGGTGACGTGTTTATTTTGGACGAAGGCATGACTATTCACTGCTGGAATGGTTCCCAATGTAGCAGAACGGAGCGAATGAAGGTAATAATGAGTGGCCCGCCTGCCGGCTTCAGAATTCGATATAATGGCGTCGTGAGTAGGTCCTACGGCTAGATAGGTGGATGGCGAGACAGTATAATTATAATCCTTTTACTCTCCGTGACGTCAAAACTTGAATCGCAGGCGGAGGAGTCGTTATCACTGTGGCCAATTAGACACAGACTATCTCATGAACCAATCAGAACACGAAGTAAATACATGTAGCCAGCACCAAGCGCGTTTTCCCGCGCTTGGGCAAGTACCGAGTGATTTTCGTTTTACTTCTGCTTTGTAAAACAATTATTTGGTAATTGAAAAGTGGCGCGAGATTTTTTAGCCAATCACAAAGCATAGCAATGCAAAACCAAAGCAATAGACAATATTACCGTACCGGTGTTGTATTTTCTATATTGTTGTAATGGAGGCTCCTTCTAAAATCCCATAGTGTGACCATTTAGACCTTTTAACACGGCCTCTTGTTTGTTTGTCGAAGTTAAATTGTGAATTTTGGTTTTGTATACTCCTTTTTTAGATTCCTAGATTTAATCCCTAAATTTAATCTTCTCGCCAATTGTTAATCGCGAACTCGAAGCTTCGAAGACACAGCATGACGGATAGTTGTTGTTTTTCAGGGAATTGAAGTCGCGAGACGTATAAGAGATGAAGAAAGAGGAGGAAAAGCAAAACTTGTCATCATAGGTACGAGTTATTGTATATCATTATTCAACGGACACTGTCTCACCGAAATAAAAAAAAAAATTGCGTACCTTATTTCCGAAATGCCGCCAAATATACAACTTACTTACCTGGATAAAAAGATTCTACAGAGAAAAATGGAAGCAGTAGTTTTGAGAAAAAGTGAAGGATTGCGTAAATGAAAGTGGGATACAGTTCAATAATCATTTGTGCAAAAAATTGACTTTTTTAGGCATTATTTTGTCTCATAAGTTAGTAATTCTTTGCTTCCATCACTTTTGGCAATTTTAAAGGGTGCTCCTGGCCATAATCATGCATAAAAAGTGATATACCAGCCGATACACTGTTCCTTTAATGCGATGTTGCCAACTCGACAGCAGTTTGCTCTATTAGCCTCATTAGCCCTAACAGGCAGCTTGTTTTCTCAGAGGAGGAAAAGGATCACCGAGATGAAAACCAATTTTTCGAAGCTCTTGGGTCACGTGGTACCATCAAGGACTCGTCTGAAGGAGGTGATGACGTAGCGTTTGAAAAGACCAGCCAACAAAGCGTGACTCTGTACAGGTACATTAAATTACTGGCTAACAGAAGAAAGGCAATTCGCGAGTTTATTTCCTTTACTTAAGTTCTCAGGATACAGTGAGTCAGTCTGGTATGGTTTGTCTGCGAACCCGGCCATCTCGCTTTGCTCGACGATTTGTAACTCGCGCGGAACTCAAGTAGCCGGATAGTACACAGTATTTTCTGATCGACATCCGGCCGAACGAAATGCCCCAAAACTATTATAGCGTTCTTCCATGGAAAGCTTTCTGGTACAAAAACACCTATGTGTGTTATTAAAGTAAAGTTTTGATGAATTGCATGTATTCCAGTATTCCTTTAAATAATTTATACACTGAGAAAAAGATACAAATTAGTATACAAACATGCTTTTGTAGGTTATCTGATGAAAGTGGAACCCTTGAGATGACATCCGTCAATGAAATGCCACTAAAAAAGGAGCATCTCGATTCCCTTGTAAGTAAATAAACGTGATTCTCACGAACGTACATCACGGCTCCCCATGGCATTCTTCGCTTTCAAAATGGCGGGCTGTGGAGTGTTTTGTCACGTGACATACAATGAACTGGCGTTTTCGGAGGTTATTTTAGCGATATGCGGTCGTGTTTGTTTTTGTATAATCCGAATCCGTTTTTCAAACGAAACGAAGTTATTTCGTCATTTTTTATGCAACAAAATATTCCAGGATTTTGGAATACTTGGCATCCTTGTCCAGGGCTTTCTTAGCCCGCCATTTTGAATGCGGAGGAGGTCCTGGGGCCGAGATTGGATTCTCACTTTTGATCTTGTGGACCATCAATAGCCCAATTTCTATATATTCAACTTGAAACAAAAGACATCACTAAGAGGCGTAGGGGAATAAACCATATAAATCCCTAATATCATTTCCCTAAGCCTCGTCTTGTTTCAAGTTGAATTTTAATATATCGAAATTGGGCTATTCTATTGACATTTTTTGAACGTAAATCACAATTTCATCTAACTCTTGTAGGTAATCACGGACACAATAAACGGCCCAAAATTCACTTTATTTGTTGACTAACTATATATCATTAAATTTCAGATTTGAACGTATTTGTTTATTTGGGTCAGTAATTTGCCCGGCGACTTGTAGGTTGTAAATGCATCAAATCTGTGTCAAGGTTTAGTTGAGCTGGGTCAATTTAATCTAGCTTTGTATTGAAAGGGATAATAATTATACAATAACAAGCAGTTATTTGTTTTAGGATTGCTTTATTCTGGACTGTGGGAGCAGTGGAATATTTGTTTGGATCGGCAAGAAATGCACTGACGCCGAAAAGAAGGCCGGAATGAAGAATGGAATGGTAAATTTGTTCAAATATGTATGAATTTACAGATTGGGTTTTGATTTATCGTTAGGTGACATGAGCTCAAACAACTGGCTTCTGAAACTAGCTTTAATTCTGAGACACAAAAAGACTAATTTCAAATTGATTTTTTAGAACACCGACAACCCTCGACTCGTACCCAGTCGCTAGCTATTTGATTAAGGATTGATTGATTGATAGGAGACTGGATTCATTGCAGTGATATAACGGACACACGGGGTATTGTTGGAAGGGACTCCGCGCAACTCTCTTCTTTTAGTTAGCAGCCAATGTTCTCTCTCCCTAAAACTAAATGACTAGTGACTTAGTATAATTCTAAACGAACCCTTACAAAGGCAACCTTTATTTCTTCTCTTCTTTGTCAAGGAATTTATTAACAAGAAGGGCTACCCTCAGTGGACGCAAGTCACCCGTGTGGTGGAGGGAGGGGAGACACCGATCTTCAAGCAGTTCTTCTCGGGGTGGAGAGACGAGGGTGAACAAGTAGGAATGGGAAAGGTGTTCCGACAGGGAAACTTAGGTGGGTCCTGGCTAAAATGTTTCTTGCATGTTAGTTGGTAAAAATTAATCCATGGAAAAAAACAAATACCTTATTTGGTGGTTTGACAGATAATACGCACGGATATTTTATGGGTATACGAGTTGTGTAGTGGTTTTCCGATCCAATGAGTAAATATCTACGTGTATTATTTGTCTGTCTTATACGGTTAAATGACATAATAAAGACACTTATTATTCGACTATGACGTCATTTAACCGTGTAAGGACAGGAGAACGCGCAAAATATGCGAGCGTATTACACGTATACCGGTTTGACAGGTTAGGAAAAGAGTGGAGCTTTTTTTAATCAGTTGTAAGCGGCGCGCTCAGGACATGAGTGAAACACTGGACAAAAAGTGATGACTAAATTGAGAAGTTACTAAGAAAAATGTTCTTAAAAATTGGAAAATTAAGCAGTCGAATGATAAATTCCTTAGTTAACAGTTATAGTGCGAAAGCGATATTGCACAAGCTTGAGCACTATAATTGCAGGCAGGGGACTTTTCACTTTCCTTCAAAATGCGAAATTTAATACTATCGCTGCCGGAATATACGTCATGCAGACCTACGGATATCGAGAGCTTAATGACCAGCCGCATAAAGTAGCCAATATCCTACTGTACAGTATAAATTAGCCACATATAGTAGCCAATATTCTACAGTTTAAAGTTAGCCGCACGGTATAGTAGTCTACTTTTATTGCTGCGTAAAAGAAGTAACTCACATCACATTAAATGATTTTGTCAACCAGCCAAACAAAGCAATGAAAAGTTTGACGCCAGTCAACTTCACGATCGTGACAAGCCGAAACACAAAACTGAGATCCTTCCGGACGATGGAACAGGAGAACTCGAGGTAAACATTTACATTAAAGCAGTGTATTATACTACTAAGATGTTACTAGTTAAGACCTTTACTTTTATATATACGCGCTTGATTCTTTTTATTTTGTATCGTCTTCTTCATTTCAATGTTCAAGTTTATTTTCTTAGCCTAATCAGATATTTGACGTTATTTCTTTGATGATAACAGCAATGTTTATTTACTACATTTTGTTCATTAGCTGCGGGTTTTGTTCAACAGTAAGGACATGTAATTTTTGTTCTTCTTCGAAGGAATTTTCACGACTTAGGGGAATTTTATGCAGCTGTGGCTTTTGAAATATCCTAGCCTTGGTGCTGCCCTTGTGATCGACGAATGGCATTTTCTTCGCATCGCAAAGAAGCCTCCCCTCCCCCCCTCCCCTCGATCCCCCACACCAAACCGGCTAAACTGGCTATGTTACGAAGATTTGCTGAGTTTTGGTCAAAACTGTGCTAAAATTATTGAACCTAAAAAAGGAAATATAAAACAATTCTTAACCCTTTAACTCCAAAGAGTGCCAAACATCAAAATTCAAGAAAAATCCCAAATTTCATTTTGCAAAACATTTGGAAATAATTGGCACCATGCAAAAGTACTGCTGAAGAGGTTTCATTTGAATGGTCACACCACAGGATTTCATCAACAGACTCAAAAGTTAGAACTACATTCCATGTCCATGGGGTTATTGATGGGATAACGAACCACAGCCATTTTGTATTGATTTTCAAAGACACGAAAGGAAAAACTTGAAATTTAAAGTTGCAATCAATTTCCATCCTGGCCATCCGCTGACCGTTTCAGTGCACTAATACTGAACAATTACAATTACAATTAGAATTACAATTTCACTGCACTAATACTGAACTTACAGTAATTGTTTACAAAACTTGACGATTACTTTGTTACCTCCTTTCATACAAAATTAATACATCTTTTGACTTTTCAAAGTGATACTAATAATTAAAACTCTGTGACATGGCCCCTTTAAGTTAAAAATGCTGTTTAATTATTTAATTTTATTATTAATTGCTCGTTTCCAGATCTGGCGAGTTGAGGACCGTGACCTGGTTGCTAGGGAACCAAACTTGCATGGAATATTCTTTAGCGGCGATTCTTACGTCCTCAAGTACAGCTACACGGCCAACTGGAAGCGACAAATGATTATCTACTTCTGGCAGGTTGAGACCTACTTGATATACTTATAATTACAATTGAGTCATCCAACATCTATTATAAAGTAATTTTACACGTCCGTTCAAGTTTTGCTACTCATACTTTAATTTACTTTGTCTTTGCACTCTTTTCAACTAGTTGTTCCTTCATTGTTGAATTTTTTTTATGGATGTCTTCAAATCCTCGCCATCGAGTTTTTATTATGTTATTATTTCAATTAGGGAGCAAAAAGTAGCATTGACGAAAGAGCAGCATCAGCCATGTTAGCCGATCAAATGGACAAAAAAATCGGAGGAATAGCGACACAGGTTAATGAACGTGTTAAACGTTCCGATAATATTTAGGCAACATAAATTCCCACTATGATAGCAGATGTTGTACCAAAAATTTATGTTGGTCGAATTTTGGTAACATGTTGGTGTCGTGCTGTCAGGATGTCGTTTTTCTGCGCTTTTAAGATGTTATCAGTTGGTTTATGTTGGCTGAGAATGTTAAGGCAAATCTTGAGTTTTCATCAGCTTCCTTTTAACTTGTAATGATCTAAAGTTAATTGAACTACGGACAGATGGTCCAAATGTTCGCTGTCACACATCCATTCCCCGGTTCATCTGGTCCTTGGTGAAACTCTTTCAGTACTCTGACTGGACAAAAGACAGGCCGGCTACCGAATCCCCGGTTCATCTGGTCCTTTCAGTACTCTGACTGGACAAAAGACAGGCCGATCCTTTCATTAAAACCACTCTCGTAAACGACCACTTACCATTATATCGAATTTTCACCATTTTTAACCAAACAATACCTGCGATCTTTTGTTGAGGCAGCTAATTTTTGTTGATTTTGTGTTTCAGGTACGAGTTGTCCAAAACAAAGAACCGGAGCACTTCTTGAGAATGTTTCGGGGGCGCTTTATTATTCTGGAGGTACGAGTTTATTGCCCAAAATATAATTAAAAAAAATAATAAATCACTTTATTTCAGCGTCAAGTGTGATAAGGAGAAAGTTACATTGCAAACTGAACATCAACATTTTAAAAATCTCAAAAAAAAGGGAGCTGAGGCTGACCAGTTGGCCTTTTTATAGCATGGCCTGGGATTGAACACGTGACTACCAAATCTCGTTGGTCCAAGAGGAGGACTTAAACCCGACACCTCTGGATTGCAAGTCCTGCGCATGCGCCCTAACAATTCAGTCACGCCACCACCCAGTCACTTTCTGTTACCAATCCATTTTCTCCTGGGTCTCCTCCAATGTCCCTCTCCACTCGTCGCACATACGCTGCTTCAAGTAGTTAGTTTTGAAAAGTGACATTCATCGTTGGCGTGAGGGTAGCAAAAAGATAAACGGTTTTCGAAGACGATGTTACAAATGTTTCCAATAGAAACCAAACAAGATACAAAAATGATGTGGATTGGGCTTCGTTTCTACACAGCAACAATAACCTTACATCCGGGATGTGAGCGTCAGCATGTAATAGCGACTTTATTAAACCGCAGCAAACCGTATTCTAGGTTTCCAGCGTAAATGTATATAACCTCATTGGCTTTAAAAGACTTGTTAAATTGTTTTGTTTCACAGGGTGGTAAAGGAGCTGGATACCATGCGGGATCAGAGGATGATACATATGACAGTGAAGGCAAAAGAATGTTCCATGTACGTGGCGCATCGGACATTAATGCTAAGGCCATGCAGGTAAGTCACGTGACAACAGGTCAAAGCTTAGTTGATCTTTGGTAGTCACTCTATTTGTAGTTAAGGTAAACTCTCGAAATGTCCCCGATCAAAAACGGAGGGAGTCCGCCTCATATTAGTCTGTCTTTGAAGATTTTTTTACAAGTATGACACGGACCGACACTATGTATCCAGTAAAGAGAAAAGTAGGCCTTAGATGGTGTCTATATTAGACTGAGAGACTAAACGGAAGAAAAACCATTTTTCCCTTACTTGTCCATTACAAGGTAGCAAGGCTATAACTTGATTATAAAATAACTATTGGTTTTCATTCGAGTGTAAAACTAAAACCAAAGCAATCACTCTGGCCAATCACAAAACACACAGACAATCCAATGAACCAATCAGAACTCGAAGCAAAAACAGGAAGCCGCCGCCAAGCGCGGGAAAACGCGTGGAGTTAGTCACGATTGGTTTTGGTTTTACTTCTAATTGGTTGAGAAAGTGGTGCGAGTTTTTTCAGCCAATCACAAATCGTAAGGCAAAACCAAAGCAATCACAAAATTCCTTACGATACTCAATTGAAAACCGCTCTAATGAAACCGTTTAATTTGCTGTACTGAATAGACCTGGGAGGCACGGTGGTCTAGTGGTTAGCGCGTCGGACTTTCAACCTGAAGGTCGGTGGTTCGAAGCCTGGTCTCTGTAAGGAGCAAGGGCTGCCGTCGTGTTGTTTCCTTAGACAAGAAACTTGACTCCACACTGTCTCTCTCCACCCAGGTGTATAAATGGGTACCGGCGACAAAATGCTGGGGGTAACCCTGCGATGGACTAGCATCCCATCCAGGGGGGAGTAGCAATATTCCTAGTTGCTTCATGCTACGGAAACCGGGTTAAGGTCCGGCCGTGTGAGCCATCGTGGCCCGAGTGCGACTTTACCTTTTTTACCTTACTGAATAGACCTAGTATTGGGTCTTCACTGTTTGCTTATCTTTGTCTAGGTTCCCCGAAGAGCGGCCTCGTTGAATTCAGGAGACATGTTTGTCCTAGAAACCCCTTACACTGCTTATTTGTGGAGAGGAAAGGTTATCATAAGATTTCCAACAGAAAATGAGCTAAAGACCCGGGCACACGGTGTAACTTTTCTTGTAACGTTGCGCGCAACAGTTGCAGAAGTAGAATCGAGTTCTACTTTTGCGACGTTGTGGGCAACAAATTGCATCATGTGACACCCCCAAAAATATTGTTGCGCGCAACGTTGTAACAAAAGTTGCACCGTGTGTCCGGACCTCAAGAGAACAGATTCCTCATACATTGCCCTCTTCCGATAAAAAATATTTTTAATCTATTATTAGTTTGTTCAGTGTCACACTGTCACAGAACTATAAGGAGCAAGGGCTGACAACTGCATAGAAAAAGTAACGCAACAATGGCATGATTGAGACCAAACCGAAAGTTTAAATTAATGCAACTGTGGATAGCTATTTCGCCGTTATTGCGGCTCATCAGCACAGTGTAGCAACAATAAGGCCGACACCTGATTGGTCAGTTTGATTGACGTCATTTGATTTTAGAGTTGACGGGTTTGTTGATTTTCACAGCCTCTTACACAACACGCGATTTCCCTTCGCTGAACAAGCAAAATACTTCCAGCAATGATGAGAGCTATATGATATATGATATGTGATTTCTGTGGAATAGAGACCGCGTGGTCATGGCAGCGAGAATGCAAATAGCCTAAACAGCATGGGCGCAAGCTAATATTAGATTGCAAATTATTATCAGGGGCACGGTGGTCTGTGCATGTTCTCGTAATCATTTTCTCTCGGATTTAAACATTTGTAAAAAAAATCTTTGTGTAATTTCTCCCGGCGTTGTTTATGCTACTGTAACAGCAGCAGTTTGTATTAGACTCGTCTATATATGCGTTGTTTATCAACAGGGAGCATGCGCCGCTGAAAGGAGGAACGCCAGGCAGCTTATTGACTACCTCATGGTTGGCAGGTAGGTATTATGGAAACTTCCTGGACATACCGTGCAACATTGCGACTGAGCAATATTTTTCACTTTTATTGCTAAACTACGCTTATCCTTAAACGCTTACTTTTCCCTATTTAGAATTCCTTTTTTTAGAATTGGTCATAGGCTTCAATGTTGCAATATTGCTTCTCTTGTTGTCCAAAACCTGAAAACTATACATCAGGCCCCGGTTGTTTAAAAGGTGGATAGCGCTATCCACTGGATAAATAACTATCCAGTGGATAAGTATTAACAAAATCCTTTGTGTTATCCGCTGGATAGTGATTTATCCGGTGCCGGGATAGCGTATCCACCTTTTCAATAACTGAGTCCAGGAGAACAGGACGATTTGTCTACAGTATGAACTTTTGGCTCCGTTTTGAGGGAGTGAGGTCAGTCAGACGTCATTATAAACTAAATGTTTTCACTTGATGAACCTAGGGAGGTCGAGCCAATACGTGAAGGGAAGGAACCGAAAGAATTCTGGGACGCTATTGGTGGAAAGGAAGAATATGCCACGGGAAAGAGAATGGAGGTAACGTGCTAAATATTAAATAATGTACTTTTGAGTATTTATTAAGGCTGGGGTACAGTATGTTTGACATTGCAACCGGAAGCAAAACGCGACATTTGGCTGTTTTGAAAAGCCGTTGGTGATGCATTAAACCTAACTGCAATGATCATTTTCGATAGAGATGCGGACGTTTGTGTTAGATTTGTTTGCCAACTATCCTTTTTCAATGACTACCCCGCTTCCCGCCCGCTGAGTAGTTTTCGTACTCTCCCCAGTTTTATTTTAATAAGTGGAACGTGACATTCAACATTTTTCTTTGCGAGACATCTTTGCGACACTATGGGCTCCTTGTTCCCGGAACACGTGATGTGGCAACGCATGATTCGGGCGACAAATGAGTACATAGTACGGAACCTGCTATGGTGAACAGGTCATTGTGCAATCTATTTGCGCTAGCATTCTTGTGGGCGTCTTTTAGTTCGCTAAACCGTGCTGAAGAGTTGCAATAACAACGAAACAGCTGCCCACGGTTGCGCTCCTACTTTATCGGTTTCTGTCGTGACGGTGTCTCGCAAAGTCTACTTTTTTACGCAGTCAGATCAGCCCTGCAGTTCATTGTATATGTTTATTCATTTTTTGTTTGGTTCGGGTCTCTCGCAGATCCTACGTATACCATTAGCAGCATTATCGTTTGCGGTCCTTTGCAGATATTACTTTTACGTTCAAGATGGCGGCTTAATAAGCTCGTGATTCACCTTCTAATGCATACCACTCAAAAGTATATACATTGTGTACAGTAAACTGATACAATGCAAACAATGACTAACGGACTTCTAATTTTCTAGGAGGAAAGGCCCAGCTACCCACCACGCTTGTTTCAGTGCTCCAATGCTTCAGGGGCGTTTAAAGTAGAAGAAATATTCGAATTTTCTCAAGAGGTAAACGGTTAATTAGAAAGTCTTTGATTGTTTAGTAATTTATAACCTTTTTGTCAAGTTTTACTCCACTGAAGAATTTATCTCCTCTCTTTCGCAGGACCTTATCGAGGACGATGTTATGTTCCTAGATACTTATGACGAGGTTTGATATGATTGTGTTCGTCGTTTAACTGTTTTATTGAGAGTCGTACCGTTATAGGCCTTTATCACGCCCCGCCATTTTGTATAAAAACAAAAGATTTACGCCGCTCAGCCTCGCAGTGAAAAAGTTGAGAACGAGGTTGGGCGGGCAAAAACAAAGCATTTTATTCTCCGGGGAGTCAACATGGCCGCCGCGTGATAAAGGCCTATGTCGTCTGCGAGATGCACTATACCAGAGCTGAGTGTATGTTGTCACGTTACATGAAAGTCAGTTATTGTATTGTAAGATCACAAGGGGCCCAGATTCACGAACAGACCACTTAGTGGCAAATATAAGAATTTGTATGGGACTTAGAGATTTGTATGGTAGTAAGCGAACGAAACAATGGCATTAAACAGCCTAAAAGTTTACATACCACATCGAATATTGTTCATTTTTTTGTGTTTTTTCTTGACTGTCCCGGCTGAATCCTCTAATTTAATTTTAAGTTTTCTCTTACCTGAAGGAGCCTGGCCCCGTCTGTGGTACTGTTTTGCATTTATTTAGCTCTAACTTTTGAGTCAGTGTTTTTGTAATGTTAGTTTTTCGACAATTTCGCAAAAATACAAATTTCAAATTTGAGTCATTTGTCGGATCTCCTAGGATACTTGATAATTGACTGATTCGTTTCTATCCTCAGGTGTTCGTATGGATTGGAGAAGGAGCAAACGAAGTAGAGAAAGCTGAAGCTGTTACAGTAGCAATGGTAAGGTGCATTGTAATCAATGCTCGGATCGGGGCAAGGTTTTGTTCAATGCCATTACACGCGAGCACGAACTAGTTCAACTAAGTTCAACGTTTTTTTAACATGTATAAAATTATATTATAATGAATAACAACCCTCTTTCATACACATATTACTACTAGAACACCAAGAGCAAGGTTTCAAGGGAATTATCGTATAAAGAGCAAATCTATAATAATTAGCGAAAGTACTTCTCAATAGCTTTCATTTGAATGGACATATCCCAGAGACTGAAGGGTAACGTTGTTTAAACCACATTGATGATTCGAGATATGATCGACTCTGAGTGCAACGGGGTTGATTTGAGCTCTTGATTTTACTTGATTTCCTTTCGTTTGTATTGCAGGATTACGTAAGTTCCGATCCATCTGGCAGAACCCTGCAAGACACGGTGATAATCCAAGTGAAACAGGGCTACGAACCGCTGAATTTCACGGGACATTTTCAAGCCTGGGACAGAGAGAAATGGAGCGTAAGTGTAATAAAGAAATGAATATGTGCTATGAAGTCAAAATACTCAAGAAAAAATATGAGCAGCCCCAATGGGATTCGAACCCATGACCTTACAGTCTTATTGATTTAGGTATCGGTCGGATCTTCTATCATGCTCTGAGGTATAGAAGACTTGTGGTACATGTAAGCAAGTTAGGTCATAAAACTAGGTACCCAATTTGGTGTACTTAATTAATGAGTTTATTATTTTCCATGACCCATTGGCTTCATTTAGAAAGGGAAGACGTACGAAGAGATGAAAAAAGAAATGGGAGAAGACGCCATGAGAAAATTATCAGAAATACGGATTACTCCGACGGTGAGTGAGAGATAATGATAATTAATGATGCAGAGTTAAATTTAACGTGAATTGCATTACCCCTTTCCTTTCCTCCATACCCCCACTACATCCCACTTGTTGCACCAAGTAAGATCTTAGCCTATTGGAGATAGGCCGGAACTTCTCTCCGATTCCGAAGCATAGGAAACATACCTTATTATCACTTATTTTCGCGAGACTTAATTTTCGCGATTTTCGCGATTTTAAAAAAAATTCGCGAAATTAAAGTCCCGCGAAAAAAAGGTGCCGCGAAAGTTAAAGACGCGAAATTTAGTGACGTTTATAAAATCCTTTATTTGTTTTCCGTCTGCTAGTTTACGTACGAGTAGGAGGGCTCAAATTTCAGTTTGAGTTAAATAATGCCTCGGTTTCTTATATCAGTGTACTTTTAAAAGATGTTTCTATGTTGCTGACAGTGTTGAACATTTCAGCCAGTTGCTTGTTGTGTTTCTATTCCGTTATGGTTAAATAAAATACAGAAATGGAAGTTTAAAAAACAAGCACCAGTTACTTGATTCGCGAAATTTAATTACCTTAACAAACGGTGATTCGTCAAAATCGCGAAATCTAAGTTCCGCGAAATATTTCTATTCCAAATTCGCGAAATTAAAGTCGCGCGAAAATAAGTGATAATAAGGTAGCACCCCCAATGTAGCCTGCACAACAGGCGCTTTTGGAGACACGCGAGGTGAGGGAAACGAAAAAATAAGCAAAAACTATTTTTTCGTTTCCTTCCCCTCGCTTGTCTACCCCCAATGAGATGCTACTGCATGGAAGAGCAAAATTGCTGTGACATAAATGCCCAATTATAAACAGTCGCTTTCACGTGGTGCTATTTTGATTTGTTTTGCACACACGCACCCTATAGGCCACTTCGAAAAATACCATAAGTATCTTTTATGTGCAGGCTCAGCCTCACCGGGATGTAATTATTAATGAGATGCAGAGTACATGTAGGAACGCTAGAACCTAGCATTGTGTGTTCGTGTACAAATGTGCACCGTATGCAAATTCCCAAGAAGTTGAAAATAACACGTGCAGTTCGTGCTGAAAACAAAAGAAATTGGAAAAATCAAGCGTACATCAAGCACCACCCAGGCCAAACCTGCAATTTAAAGAGTATTATGGTATTTTTCGAAATGACCTATACTATGAATACTATGTTATTTATTTAACTATTTTATTCATTTTCTCTGAATTCTAAACTTTCTAATTGTAAAAAGGTATAACTTTCTCCGTGTACTTTTCTTTAATCTGCCCGTCTAGAATATCCTTTGCTAAACGCGGGCAGCTAAAAATGTAACTGTGATTCTGAAAATAAAGACTTTTTGTTGTTTGTTGTTGTTGTTGTTATCATCAGAGGTAAGCTAACTGCCACTTCGGAACACCAAAGCAATCAACACTGAAGCTCTTTTCATTCAAGTGATTCATTCTTGTTTTTCATGTTCATTCTTGTTTGTGGTGACCAACTTACCTTATCAGCTCTGTTGATAAAAACAAATTTTCGCGTCTCAAAAGCTGAATTACAGTCCGTACTGCGCAGTCTCGTGGTTTGTTTTCATTTTTTGTTTGGAATTTGTTGATATGTTACACTTCGGTTATAGCATACATGGAGTAAATGGGTGTAAACCGTCAGTCCGCCATTACGACCGTTGTGTTTACGAATGCTCGATAAGCTGAAACGTCGGTTTGGAAAAACTTTGGGGTTCTTTTACTTGTTATTATTGTTTGGAAAGGACATCCGACGTTAATAATGAAGGAAAAGGTAAGTTTGTCCCGTAATTTTCATTTTCGCTTTAAACCTTTTTTGCAAAAATAATTAAGTCTCTTGTAAATGGGTGACGTAGATCAATTGAGCTCCGATCGCGATCATAATCGACGGTTTCAGCGGTTCTACGATAGAATAGTGTCAAATACTGACTCAGGTAATTATCTTTACATTTGTTGTAGACTGTAAAGACAATGAACAACAATAACAACGCCAGGAGCGCTGATGTTACAGATGGTGATTGTTATCCTTACGAAGTTCTCGCTCAACCACATCATCTTCTTCCAGGTGGCATCGATAAGTCAAAGAGAGAGGTAACCCTTTTAAATTTAACTAAGCTCAAATGACTCATTTAGTAGTACTATGAGATGCGGCATTTCATTCATCTTAGTGTACACTCTTTGATCGATTCTAATTGGTATCGTAACACCGAACCTCAAACAAATGCCCGTTCCTCGAATAAACGCGCAAATGTGTGTTTATTGAAACCTCAGTCTCGTCAACCCGGCGTTTATTTGGACCCGGTGTTTGATTATGGTATTATCTATTTCTTTGTTCTATATTTTACAGCACTACTTGTCAAACGAAGAGTTTTTCTTGGTATTCGACATGGAAAGGACTGAGTTCGAGTCTCTACCAAGGTGGAAGCAAGTCCAACTCAAGAAGGAGAAAGGATTATTTTAGTTTAGTTGCATTTGAAATATCTGAAAAGAAAAAGATCTGCCTTAGCCGGGGTAAGGTGCTTCCTCCTCTACTGAACCCAGAGCTCTTCTCTTTTACACATGTTTAAGGGCGAGAAGAGCTCTCGAAAACTTCGACAAACGGCGTGAGTTTTTCCGTCGTAGTAGCCTGGTGCGTAAAGTAAAAACGTTTGCAATAAACCGATGGCTTTGTGTATAAAAAAAATATTATCAGAAGAAAATAAGAGAAACTCCAGAAAAGCCGTGATGCAAATTTAAAATTCTACGAAAATTGTTTAGGATGTTTTTTGGTCTTTGGGCATTCGCTGGCATGTGTCTCAGATTGCTAGATTTCGTTGACAACCCGGCCTTACGCATGTAGTTTCCCAGAGCCTTCGGTCTTGCGCCGTGAAGAAAACCGAAGGCTCAGGGGACGAAAATGGAGCTTGCAATTGTGAACAAGATGTATGTGGGCGTACGACTCTCGCTTCCTCAGGCACCCGCGTTCATCTCGAACAGCGGAGTCCCCATCCACAATAAGGATAGTTCTATTTGCGATTGAATCATTGACATTAGATAAAAAGTATCTTTGATTCTTTGACCTTGTAGTGGGATTAATCTTAGCTGACAATCAGGATAGTGTTTTATGAGAGATTCCAAGTTTCCGACGACTTCACAACGAAGCAGCAGCAGTTTATGAAGGCGGTCTAACTTGCAAAAGTCCCGAAAGGGAAAAAATGTTTTTCAGTCCCCCCCAATCCCTTACGAGGGAGTCTGAATCCGCCACGGATGCTGCAGTGAAAATTGTCGTTTTTTATCTGATTTACAGGATAAAGCTGAAGATGCACAAGGAAGTAGAGTTACATGTGTATCAAACCTCAGCTTTATAGATTTAGTACAATTTATAATCATTCTTGATCTTTTTATAGGCCATTTCAAGTCATTTGAAACGTTTAGTTCTATTTTGATGTTATCATGTTTTTCTTAATGGCAAGGATACAAGATAATGCTTTTTAAGCATGGAACTATTTTCTAGACACACATGATGTTTTTATGATAGGTTATGCGGCTTTCACCATTAGTCAGTATATGTCATTATGGAATTCACCTACTGTGATAAACTATTAAAGAGAACATGTACGAATTTCTCTATAATAAACTTTTTCAATGTTTCTCTTTGGTCAAGTTGCACTGACTATTTCATTTGTCTGCGTACAAGAAAACAAGAAGTTACAATTGCCTGGTTAAAAAATTTGCCCCGGTTATGGGCCACCAGTCCAGTAACAACCTCCCCCCACCCACCCACACACAGACACACAGACACACAGACACACACACACTGCCCTCCCCTTTTTCTCAAATTTCAACTCTCCCAACTCTTTACATAAAGTGACACAATAACTGATTGAACGGTTTAACTTGTAAGCAAGAAGGTGGTGGGAGAGGGGAAAGAGAGAGAGAGAGAGAGAGAGAGAGAGAGAGAGAGAGAGAGAGAGAGAGAGAGAGAGAGAGAGAGAGAGAGAGAGAGAGAGAGAGAGAGAGAGAGAGAGAGAGAGAGAGAGAGAGAGAGAGAGAGAGAGAGAGAGAGAGAGAGAGAGAGAGAGAGAGAGAGAGAGAGAGAGAGAGAGAGAGAGAGAGAGAGAGAGAGAGAGAGAGAGAGAGAGAGAGAGAGAGAGAGAGAGAGAGAGAGAGAGAGAGAGAGAGAGAGAGAGAGAGAGAGAGAGAGAGAGAGAGAGAGAGAGAGAGAGAGAGAGAGAGAGAGAGAGAGAGAGAGAGAGAGAGAGAGAGAGAGAGAGAGAGAGAGAGAGAGAGAGAGAGAGAGAGAGAGAGAATTAAATTAAGTCCCATGCTTTTACGAGTCTTTAAAATGTAAATAGATTTTTGGAGTGACTGCGGCCGGCTTCTTCCCAGTACTTCACATTCTAAGGGATGAAGAATTCAATAATATTGTATGACATGATCACATGACACTATCTAATGACATTAGGTCAAGCAGAACCTTGATGATAGAGCAGTTTTCAATTGAGTGTCGAAAATAATTACATAATTGCTTTGGTTTTGCATTGCTACGCTATGTGATTGGCTAAAAAATCTCGCGCCACTTTCTCGACCAATCAGAAGTAAAAGCAAAACCATTCGTGACTTGCTCGCAACAACAACAACAACAACAACAATATTAATTTCAGTAACCGTGACAACAAAGTATGGGAACCTCGCGGTTTTACAGCTTCGTACCCGAATGTCCCTGGATCGTTAAAGTTTTACACTGTCAACAAGTTTCTAGGTGTTCCTTATACGCCGCTTTACCGATTGGAGAAACTGACTAAGAGTACCACAACCGCTTAACGGCTGGAACAACGTTCGTCCGGCTAAAAAGCATGGGAACGCATGCATGCAGCCAAGCCGTTACGCGCTTACTTCAATCTTTCCGATCATAATATATCATACAGCGAAGATTGCTTGTATCTTGACGTCTATACGTCTAATTCTTACCTCGCATTTTAATTGGAGCTCCTTAGTTGTAATGATCTTCTAAGCTACAGTCGAACCCCTTCTCAACGGCCACCTTCAGACACAAATTCTCGGCCATTGTAGAGAGGTGTTCGTTATGGAGAGGTTTTCATCCTTTAAGGGCAGGTTTTCACCAGCGCATAAGCATAAGCACAAGCCAGCATATGCAGACTCAGTAACGTGTTATTCATTAGTTCCAATTGCTTGAACAAAACAGAACAATAGGCACTAATGAACAACATATTACTGAGTCTGCGTATGTTGACTTGTGCTTATGCTTATGCGCTAGTGAAAACCAGCTCTAACTTTTAAGAGTACCCGAAATCAAAACAGTAAAAAAAAATCCCAAATCTAATTTGTAAAATATTGAAAAACAAATGGTACCATGCAAAAGTACTGCTGAAGAGGCAACAATCAGCTGTGAATTCAGACGCTCAACTGAGTGCCTTTCACAACCATTAATAGTCTGTTTATTACCTGTTAGTTTCCCCCGCTAACAGTTGTTCGTTATAACAGCAACAAAGGTACTCCTACCTTGAATCAAAAAGAACCAAAATCGATCGAAATCAACGAATCACAAACAAAAATACCGGTTGAAATAAATTAGTTTTTTTTTTCAAGTCGTCCGTTCATTGATGGCAATATCAAATAAAACTCGGCCCACCAGTTATTTTAGCCTTGCTACGGGCATGTTTACGTCACTCGTGAGTTTGGCAGATTTTTACACCGTTGTAAATCCGACGTTTTAAGGTCAGCGTTGCGTGACGACCCTAAAACGGCTGTGTAGGAGACTAGGAAGGTAACGGTTTCTCTCCAAACGTTGTCTCTTGTGTAGGATATCAGTTTGTTTCAGGAACTAATAAAAGCGATGTTAACCAGTAGTCGTGATTACCTCATCATTTTCTGCCTGTATCTGATTTAAAGAGTTCGGGCAGAGAGCTGGTAAACAAATACCCTGGGTACCGGGTATCAGAGGTTTCAGATTGCGCGCCAGTAGTATGCAGAATTGGTGTTCCTGGCTCACCCAAAATAAGCATTTATGGACCCCAACGGAGCCTTTATAGAATACTTACCCTCCCTCTCCCCAAGCGAACGAGGGGAAGAGTGAGCTTGGGGAGAGGGAGACAAGTATTCTATAAAGGTTCCATTGGGGGTGCTTAAATGCTTATTTTACGTGAGCCAGGATCACCAATTCCCTATACTACTCGCGCCGCTCGAGAGATACGCCTCTTGGAACTCATGGTGGTATTAGCAAAGGTATCTTATGGTATTGGTTGATGCGAGCGTTCAATATTTCCCCGTCAAGAATCCATGTGATAATGTCCTTGTCTGTATTAGTAGAAAGGGAAGTAGGAATGTAAATAATTATCAACAATAACAATCAACCACCTGTTAATTAACAAATTTACACCGGTTTTCCGTGGTGTGGACTCTTATTTACCACGATTTACGTCATCACATGGTCAAAATGTTGTGGACTCACCAGGCGCAGCCGAGTGAGTCAGCAACAAATTTTGACCATGTGATGACGTAAATCGTGGTAAATAAGAGTCCACACCACGGAAAACCGGTGTAAATTTGTTTTTTACAACAATATTTAAAAAAAAATACAAGGAAAAATCGAAGTCTTGTTACAAAACGTGACAGCAAAGAAAGAGCAAGCGTTGTCTATAACTTTCTCGCAATCTGATTGGTTTCTTTCAAGCGCACGTGATGTTAGCGTCAGCACCGTTGTCTGGACTCTCATTTACCACTCACGTCGACCAATAAGATTGCGAGTTTAGCGGCAATTGTGGTAAAAAGGTACATTTACAAAGTACTTATCAGTAGAGGGCCGGTGACGCGAACACGCACAAAGTTAGTGCCTTTTAAGGGGCGAACCATCAGAAATCTTTGGGCAGGGACAACTCCCAAAAATCGTATAAAAAATGGAATTAATCGCACGAAAGCGAGGCATTTGCGTGATATTGCACCGTAGCAACACTGTTGCTATGTCATTAAAAATGGCGATGCGATTCAAGGAAAATTCATTACCTGACTGATATCACACTCATCACTATATCGGTT
This sequence comes from Cladopsammia gracilis, assembly GCA_022457155.1. Classification (NCBI taxonomy): domain Eukaryota; kingdom Metazoa; phylum Cnidaria; class Anthozoa; order Scleractinia; family Dendrophylliidae; genus Cladopsammia; species Cladopsammia gracilis. Next base: position 192,007 of record JAJGOT010000764.1, on the reverse strand, counting down.
TTTCGCGTGAAACATGATGGCCAATTTCCTCGTCAGGTAATGAGTTTTCCTATACAGGGCTTCTGATAATTTGCGGGAAAAAAGTCAAATTTCGCGGAATTTTCAGAGCCAAATTCGCGGAAAAAACGGCCGATTTCGCGGGAATTTTCGGGGCAAATTTCGCCGAAAAACGATCGTTAAAAAAAAAAAAACGCCTGGTAGTTTTGGGACGTTGTTTACTCGTTGTAGAGATGAAGTTTCAAGATAATTTTTCAAGTTTACGGCAAGTAAACAGCCCCAATAGCCAAGATAAGTTTCAAATATGATGTACCGACATGTATTTCGTAAGATTTCTAGCGAATTTCGCGGTATTTCGCGTGTTTTTGTGAAATTCGCGGGATTTTGCGGATTTACCTGAAATTCGCGGCCCCGCAACCGCGCGAATTAGCAGTCCCATTGTTAGCCGTCCCATTGTTTTTTATTTACATGCCCCTACTATTTCTAATGGTCCTCCCCATTAAGTTTTTTCACAATCAATGTATGAAAGGTGAACAAATCACATACGTTTGTTTTAACTTTACGAAATCGCGTAGTTAACATAAAAACCCAACACATGTAGGAATGACTAACAACCCCCCCCCCCCCTCCATTTCCCTCTCTCTCACAGCACTGGCACAGAGCTATGGTATCGGAACCTGCTCGTGTTACTTTTTTGGTGATTTTTTCAAGCAATCCAAAAGGTTCTATGCTCATCTTATGAATCTTTGTTATGGGGTGTTTTGTAAATTTTTGGGTATGTTTGGGAAGAAATAGTTTTTCTCATAAAGGATTTGTAAAATTGAGAGAAGGCAGAAATATTGAACATTTAATTTTTTTTTTAAAATTAGAATTTGAAGTTAAATATTAGTAGATGGATACCTTGCATTCAATTTTGTATTTTCACATTCAAGTGACGCCTGGCACGAGATCTTGCACAAGGAAGATCTGGCAACTACCAGCAAGTTTAATTTCTGCGTCGTGTGGACCTCTGCATTCAAAGGTTTTTTAATTTTTTAATTTTTTTTTTATTTACTATGTACATAGTCCCGGTGCTCGGCCGAAACCTGCAAAATAAACCTTGTTGTCGTTCATTTACTGTCTGTTGCGTAAGTGTAGCCGAAATACGATTTTTAACGCAACAATTTGTTGCGGCAACATGTTGTAAGCTTTTAAACCACTTTCAAAACTTTGCAACACGTTGCCGTAACAAAATATTGCTTTAAAATCGTCAGCACACTGTCAGCGCACTGTTACACGGTGTTGCGTTTAGAATTGTCCCATCACCTTTATGGTCAAAAATATCCCATTGTAAATATCAAATAAATAAAATATCCCATTGTCATAATTTGTCCAAGAAAAATTATCGATTTAATTCCCAAAAGACCATTTTCCCACAGCTTTCTGAGACAAATGACAGTATGTCAACGTTCAACCAATATGAAGACGCCCTAATTTCGTCCAACCAATCAGAAAAAAAAAAGAAAAAATTGCCGCAAGCCGTCGAGCCAGCGTAAGAAATTCGCGCCTATTTTGCATAATTTTTTTTTATCACTGTTTAGTCCGTACTTCACGAACTCATGTAATGCCAATTCAAAATTTAAGCAAATTATTGCTTAAGAAGTTGTGAAAACTTTACTAGAAGTATTGCACGCAGTCCGCTAAAGAAGAAAGGGATAATAATTTACCTCGGAGGCATATTTTCCGTGATACAAGGTAAGAACTTGCCAAGTAACAATCTTTGCGGCCGTTCACGCGTTGCATGTAAAAAGCTTTCTAGGTTTTAATGTTAATTTTTGTCCGAAAATTAGTTTTATTTACATTTTGTAGGTTTTTTTACGACCAGAAAGAAAGCTCTCAACCTCGAGAGCTAAGTTAAAGCGTGAACGGTTTAGAAGTAGTGCACAAAATTACTGAAGGAAAATTCATTGAATTCATGGCGACTTGAGCCTTTTATAATAACTTTGGCATATAACAGCTAAGGTAATGCTATTTTCAACTTTAGTTAGCGATATATATTTCCACCTTCGCGTAATTTTTGAGCACACTGACGTACATCAAAAATAAGATGCGGTTTACTTCCACTGTCAAACGCGTAGTTTGATTATGTACGTACATTTCAGTGAAGAAGTATATTCAATTTTCAACAAATTTATAAATTTAGAACGATTTTAACTCGCTAAATAAAGTTGCCGCTGAAATATTAATTTGGTAGCACTCATCTAATCTTTTCTTGTCATTCTGTTTTCAGGGAATAGAGGACATTCTGCAAGCGCCAATCTCCTTAAACCGGAACACGTACCTCTGCTATGAAAACCTCCATTACTTCTACAACCTTGGACATAAGACGAACTATGAATGACAAAGTAGAACAGCAAACAAAAAAGATGAAGTTCGAAGAAGACATTTTATGGTCGTGGTATTGTATGCTTCTTTGGTTTTCATTGGGACAGGTTATGGTTTGATTTAATTGCAGAATACGTGTAAAGTTGTCGCGTTAGTCCTTGCAATGCGCCGATTGTTACGACTTTTTCCAAACAGGCGAATGCTACGCAGGCTGACTAAATTATATTGCTTGGGTTTTGACAATTTGTACTTTCTTCTGATTTAGATGGGGGCCATGGATTCGTCAATGAAACTGTTTAGTATTACTTTACTAACGTTATTTACTTTTCTTTACTTACTCTGCGCGCTAAAGTAAAGTAAATTAAGAACTTTATTTAAGTGTTTTATGATACAAGTTATCCTAAAAATATAATAGTATAAAATTCTTATAAAATGCTAAAATCCTCCTAAACACTGTACTATACTGATTATAGCACAAATTATCCTACGCCGAGTGAATGTTCTAGTAATAAAATTCTAAAATAAATAGTTAAATGTTAAAATCCCAAGTTAATTATTTGTACAGTTCTTGTTAAACTCTAGGAGCTTTAAAACAAGATCACAAGGAAAAACGCTTTCGTATACATGATTTACTACCCTTATAATCAAATTTGCTGTTGTTATTCTTAGTAGGACGCAGTTGGTCAATGCAGTGGTTGTAAGGACATTTCATGAGTGCCTCCAATAGTTGATCATGAGATTGTAATAAAGGAATACTCGAGCTAAGTTGAATCAGAGAATCCTTGGTACATGCTGCAGTCGACTACATGCTGGCTAATCTCATCTGTCTCGTAAAAGAATGATATGTCTCGCACCTCTAATCAGGGCCAGAAATATTGGAACTCCGGGACACCGGGAGACAAGAACACCGGAAAACCGGAACAGCCCGGAATACTGTATATATCGGCTAACCCTAACCTTAACCACAAGTTAAGTTAAGTTAAAGTTAAGTTATGTTAAAGTTAAGTTAAGTTAAAGTTAAGTTAAAGTTAAGTTACCGGCTAGTTAAGGTGCTCTCGGAATCTTGGACGGTGTTACAATGCTCTGGTGTTCCTTGTTTTAGTGCATACCCACAAGATCATTTCTGAAGTGAGATATCCTTCTGAAAGGTCACGTGGTGGGTGTAGAGGAATAGGTGGATAATAATAATATTAATAATAATAACAATAATAATAATCATTATTATTATTATTATTTATGTGTCAAAAGTCATCTAGCAGAGGAAAAAACCCTCCACTAATAGGGGACACCTAACTACACTAAAGTGGAGTGCTGGTTGGTTAACGTTCCTTCGGTTCTTAGTTTTACGATGCTTCACGTGGTCTACACTAAATATAGCTTACTTGTCGACTTTTTGAACCACCTCTTGAGTTTTATGTTTTCTTAAGTCTAATATTCAGCTTTTTGAGCTGAGTGCTTGGTAACTTTCTCCAATACCCTTGACCACGTATTTTCGTTTTCTCAAACTCTTAACTTTTTTTTCCAATATGTTATTGTATTGTTCAATGTTCTCTTATTATTAGTAATTATTGTTATTTATTGATATAATCATTGCTTCAAAATAATCCTTGATTATGCTCTGCGACTGGCTGGGAAAGGGCAGCATTAAGGTTTAACAATAAAATAAGAAAACGGCAAACTGATTCTTACGGCAAGGCGATGAAGGGGTAAATAAAAGAATAAAACAAAATTTATATATATATATATATATATTAAAACGAATTTAATTTATATATATATAATTTATATATATTAAAACGTTTTAATATATATAAATTATATATATATAAATTAAATTCGTTTTAACATATATATATATAAATTTTGTTTTATTCTTTTATTTACCCCTTCATCGCCTTGCCGTAAGGATCAGTTTGCCGTTTTCTGATTTTATACAAGTAATTATTGTACTGATCCAGGTCTACAACTGGGAGATCCGGCACCACTCAACGGTTTGTCGCTGTGGTCTTGCTGATATTTTATATATTTTTAACAATAAACCCTGGAAAGAGCAGAAGAGTTGGTCCTGTGGTCCTGACTGACTTCGACTTTGTCGTAACATTGCGCTTGTGACAGATTCGATCGGTTGAGAATGCACAGGCTTTGCTGCTTAACTTGGAGGGTGAATGTAAGAAGGTGGGTCTTAGCTCAACGCTACGAAAACAGAGGTCATGAAGAAGTCAAGGTCACCACCAAAGATAGATTATCACTCGCTTCTAAAAAGGAATTAAAGTACCTTGGCTCCTATGTCAGCACCACTGAGAAAGACATCCGGGTGAAGAAAGCACAAGCTTGGAGAGCTCTCCACGACCTCAATGAGGAACATCTGGAAGTCCACCATGCCGGAAGAACTCATTCTTCCCTTCTACCCTTGGAGTCATGGACGCTCACAGTAGAGCAAGAGACCCGGCTTGACGGCCGCTAAACTCGCATGCTCAGGATAGTCCTCAATTAATGACTCATGGAAGGATAGGGTCAAGAACAAAGTCATCTATGGCGATCTGCCTAGTCTCTCCGTCAACATCAGTAGATCAACAGAGTCCGACTGGCCGGACTCTGCATACGGTACTCTGAGCTGGTTGCTGGTCACTTGGTCCTTTTGGAACCGACCCAGGGGGTCAGGCCCTTACATACGAATATCTGCCTTGACTTGTTTGGCGGATGGTAAAGTTTGGCGTGCTATTATATAGCCCGAGGAAACTCGACTTGATTGAAGTAGTGTTTCCAGGATATTCGCGGCAATAATCCGATTTTATTACGAAGTTTAAGGCATCTCTTCTAAACGTCACGGTTTAAAGACTGGTCCAGAACTATATAGTACGCAGACTTCAATGCGCATCTCGGCAGTTCACGTTCTGTGCTTCGCTTTTCCGCATTCGATACGATACAATCCTCACATATGCCTCAACGAAGCGGCATTTCGGATTAGTAACTTCGGAACATATACGGTTTTTACATCCTATATCTTTACTTTTCGTTACCATAAACTTTTGACATATGTTAAATATGGCAAAGAAGCTCAAAGACCGTCTTTACCAAGCCTTTGACGCGGGTGTCACGGCAAAGGTGGCAAAGCCCATCTTTGATTTTAGTCAATGTTAGTGCACCTTTGACGCTGTGCATTTTTGACGCTTATCAAACGTATAACAGTTGTTGCTTTGTCTCGATTCGCCTGTGATTTGCATCAAATGTTTAGCACTTTTGACGCGTGTCAAAAGAGTGTCAAAAGCAATGTCAAAATTACTGTAAAGGCTTTGATCACGTTTGATGCCTGTGTCGCGCAACTTTGTCTCACCATTGATGGAAATCAAAGGTGATCAAAGCCAACTTTTCGTGCAGTGACTTTGACGGCGTCGTAAATTGAACTACCTAGTGTTCTGAGTGGACTATAATCGAAACATCTTTGTATCTTCCTCGCTAAGCTTCGGAAGTCCTCGGTAATCTTCGGCAAAAAAATGACCGGAAACATTAAATTGACCTTCGCACTGACAATGATCGGACATTTTCGTGACACCTACGGTAAATTGTTGGGAGCCTTCGATAAACTTCGGAAAATTCAGAAATTGATTAAAAACTTGCAACTGGCATCGTAACGATATCCGAAAATTAATGGTCAAAAACTGTGGTACCAAAGTTATAAAGGGATGACGTACTCGTGACTTGATTTTTCTTTGTATACACATGAGACAGAAGGCTCCTGTGTATGCTAAGAAAACTCAAGTAACTCGTGGGATATTTTACGGTATACCACTTGAAACCGTTGAATACTTGAATGGGTCTCTAGTCTCTAGTCATCTTGGGCTTGCAATCCATGTCGATACGACTTTCTGCACACGGGTACATTTTCGTTCATCCAACTCGTACTCTATGAATTTTTCCACAAACATAACCCGTGCTCCTTTGGGTTCTATCCGTGTCCGATCGATCTGTAATTCGTACTCGTTTTGTATGAATCGAGCACGGTTGCCCAAAAACAAAATTTGATCCGTTTATTTAAAGCATAATATTACCCCCTCCCTTCATATATGATATAGTTGTCCACCCCTTTAACTTTCCAATACATCCATACTCAAAGACATGACATAAATCTATGCACTGATAGCAATAAAATAAGCTACAGTTTTAGGATAAACCTACATTGTAACACATATAATAATATATGAACAGATTTAAGTAATGATCCGCATAAGAAGGAAAGTACTGAACGGCAATGCACGATGGAATGTCAACTTTTTATTGTTAGTGATCTCATTGGCCGAGACTCAAAAACCGCTAAAAAGGTTCAAGATACAATTTTGTCTTATTTTTTAAGGTTTCAAGTAATTTGAGACCAATCGCATAACATGCAATTTTTAAAAGACATTGAATAACTCATTTATCTTAAGGGAACCTCCATTGTAATAACAAATTGACGTTAAATTGTTGGATACAAAGTCGAAATTTCCATCATTTTATTAACAATTGGAAATATATTTTCAGTGTACAAAATAATTGATTTGAATAAAGTCTTTATTCACCTTTAAATTTCCCGCGCCCTGCCATTTTGAATTTTTATGACGTCATATGGTTGCCGCTATTGTTAAGAATCGACGTTCTTTTGTTTGCAACAATTAGGCAACCAAATGACGTTATAAATATTCCAAATGGCGGCGCGCGGGAAATTCAAAAGCGAAAATAGGCGATATTTATACATTCATTTTTTTTGGACACTAAAATCAACTTTGCACTTGTTGTTTTAAAAATTTAAATTTAGGCTTCATTTTTAACAACTTAACATCAATTTGTTAAAACAATGGAGGTTCCCTACAGGTCGACAAGGGTCAGTAATGAGATTAGAGAAATATCTGGCACAAGGTCAATTGGTGAACAAGTAAGATACAGGCGATGGGAATGATTAGGTCATGTTTTAAGAATGTCACCTGACAGGCACCCCAAGATCGCATTAATATGGGAAGCATAGGAGGGGACGGCCAAGAGAGACGTGGAGGAGAAGCGTCGAGTCGATAAAAAAAGGACACAGCAAGGATTTAGAACCTGGAGAGAGGCAAAGACTGCAGCCAGAGACAGAACAACTTGGAGGAGGGGGATTGATGACCTTATTCGTCACTTTCAGAGAAGATAGATGATGATAATCGAGAGAGAGCGAGAGTGAGAGACTGAGACTGAGACTGAGACCATGTGTGCAGCTGCGCGAGAGCATACACGCAACACGCGCGCGATAACTTTAAAGCCCATATTATAGCCACTTGCATGCTCGATAATTATTCTGATTAGAAAAAATCTGTGTAATGGTGATATTACTAATGGAAGTTTCATTTGAAGTGAATTGCAGGTTATTTCTGATTGAAGACAGGTGGCTCCTTATGAAGAAAATGGGTCTCAAGTCTATCAACAATCCACCGCTTAACACACAAGGAAACTAACAGGTAAGTCTTGGGTGGCCTGTAAATTTTTTACAATTGAGAAAGGAAAAATGATAGTGCGGTTTACAATTAAGCGTTGAAAGTAATTTTGCTATTGCTTTGGTCTTGCATTACTGCGCTTTGTGATTGGCTAAAACATATTGCTTCGCTTTTTCAACCAATCAGAGGTAAAACCAAAACCAATCGTGACTAATCGATTATTATAAGATCTTTTATGGTTCCACTCCTCCCTCCATGGGGGCATATTAACCAAGAAGCCTTCTTCAATGCATCGCTTACGAACTAAGAAAAAGGTAACAGTGCCACGCTTTAACACATATTTCATGAAAAACTCAATAGCACACAGAGCATCTATTGTGTGGAATCTTCTTACTTATGACCTTGTAAAGACATCTAACGTTAAAAATTATACTAAAATGGCCTCTAAATCTGACAATCTACGTAATTTAGATTTTCGGGCTGAATCTCCACAAACAGTGTCCCACTATAATAAAGATAATTTTTTTTTATATTATTAAGACGATTTTAATATACTCTTATTGTTTAAGTTTTAGTTAGCTTAAATGCACGACTCCATAAGCGGCAACGCTTTAATCACTATCGTGTTGAAATGAAAGTTATTGTACTGTATTGTATTGACTTGTTCGCACTTGTTTCCCGCGCTTGGCGCCGGCTACATGTATTTGCTTCGAGTTCTGATTGGTCCATTGGATTGTCTCTATCTGTTGTGCTTGGCTACAGTGATTACTATGGTTTTAGCTTTACGACACTCGAGTGAAAACCGCTTTACGATATCAGATTAATATATAAACTTGGGCCGCAAGACGCGAGAAAGAAAAATAAGGTTGTAACTGACACTTACCTATTAAAATATTAATCTAAAGATTTGCAATGTTTAAATCTTGCAGTTCTCACGGATGCGAAGAGCCTATTAGACTGGAGATGTTGACAAAACCGCTGCAAGTGAAAGCCAATTGCCAGATAATAATTACAGCTAGGTATGTATACTTATACTTTTTTTGAGTGAGGGAGAGAGACTGTGTGTACGCGACACTTGTAACCGCGCGACCACATACACGCAACACGCGCGCGATAATTTTAGAGCACATATTATAGCCACTCACATTCCTCATAATTACACTGATTAGAAAAGTCTGTTTTCTACCACTAATGCTCTTTTGTTGCGTAAACAGTTCTCTTTGTAGAGAATTACAGGGAATTACGGATTGAAGATGAAGAAAATGGGTCTCAAGTCTATCAACAAACCATCGTTTAACACACAATGCAACTAACTAACAGGTAAGTCTGGATTTTTTTTACGATTAACAAAGGAAAAGTGACAGTGTGGTTTTCAATTGAGTATCGAAAGTAACTTTGCTATTGCTTTGGTTTTGCATTGCTGCGCTTTGTGATTGGTTAAAATATCTCACGCCACTTTTTCAACCAATCAGAGGTAAAACCAAAACCAATTCTGACTTGCTCACACGCGTTTTCCCGCGCTTGGCGCTGGCTACAGTATTTGCTGCCAGCTCTGATTGGTTCATTGGATTGTCTGTGTTTGTTGTGATTGGCCATTGTGGTTACTATGGTTTTTGTTTTAAGACTCTCAAGTGAAGACCGCTCTACGATTTAAGATTAGTAACTAATATTTACCAATAACAATGTTAATCTTACAGTTTTGCAATGTTTTAATCTTGCAGTTCTCAGGGATGTCAGGAGCCTATTGGACTGGACCTGGTGATACTAAGATACTAAGATGCGAGATACAAATTAAACAAGGTATATATACGCCTCATTTTTTTTCTAATTCATTCATTTAAGTCTATCACAGAAAGAGGTTTATCCATAGCTGGGATTAAACAGAACAGAATTGGCCGCCAGCGAAAGTTAGATGGCTCCCTAGGGTATTAAGTTATGATCCGTATAAGAAGGATAGTGCTGAACGGCAATGCACGATGGGATGTCAACTATTTTCATTGTTACAACTAGTGATCTCATTGGCCTAGACTCAAAAACCGCTAAACAGTTAAGGTTCAAGGTGCATAAAGTCTAATTTTTTTATGGTTTCAAGTATTTTGAGACCCAATCAAACAACATGCAATGTTTAAAAGATATTGTATTTGGGGAGCTTCATCAAAGAAGCAAAATTAGTAGCTATTGTCTTCTGCTATTCTGATTGGTTAAGCACGAACATTTCCTAAAATATATTTGACGCAAATAGATTTTCTGTATTTGTATACTGAAATATAATTATGAACCATCAGCCACTCCTCTATTCTTAAAATCAAAGATATTCTATGTGGGGAAGAGCCAATGCCGCAGAACAATGAAGTTTGCTATAGTTCTTATGTGAAGCATTACTTAATAAAAGCCCGTGCATATAATTGACGAAATAACGCACAATTTTCTTGTCTTCCAATTGTAGTTTACGAAAGGATTTCAACATTTTTTATATCCCGATTTATCAGTTGTCAGTGCCATAGAAACACAATACCAAGAGAATGGCTATCTGGCGGAAATGAATACGGACAACATTTGTGAAGGAAAAGACACAGAGTCAGCGAGACGGTTTTCCCAAAACCACGCAATTTCGTACGTTGAGCTATCAAACAAATAATAATAATAATAATAATAATAATAATAATAATAATATAAATAATAATAATTGTAATAATAATAGTAATAATAATAACAATCGTTATACAGGGAGCTCACTTCACTATTTTAGTGGTATTCTGTGAGGCCCTGTTACATATTTCAGTTTTCTTAAAAGAATACGTGAACGTTTGTATCTCACAATTTGCGAAGTTTTAGAAAAGTCACCGATGGAAACGAGAGAAAATCTGCTAAAAGATCTGTTTTATGCGGCTGATATCTGAGAGGAATGTGGAGGGAAGCCTTTAAACAACAAACTTCACAAAAACTTTATCAAAAGACTGACAGTTATCGTGACTACGGACATGCAACTCTACTGATCACTTCAAAGGCGAGGAGAGCTCAACTGAATTTGATGTTGCCTTACATGTACCTTTATGGAGAATTTATTAAAATCTGCATTCTGTCTTAGACTGAGGAATTTTCATCATTAAGGAAAGGGAAAAGAACCCAGGAACAGCTGGAAAGAGGTAAGTCTTGATGTCATCATCTGATGCAGCTGCTCGAACAAGCCTTTGCTTATTTGCGAAAGTGATTCAAAGCCATGAGTAAAAGTGAGGACTAGAGTCGCCGACTTCTTCTCCTTTGCCTTGAAATTGGTCATGCACTTATTCAGAGCCCTTAACAAATTTGAAACTGGTCTTGAAAGTCGTCGTTCAGAGTTTTCTTTTGTTTGGCCTTCGCTTCAAATTTTTATGAGTTTTGCAGTCAGAAGTTTTCGTAAATGTTCAGTGGGCTCAACTATTTAATCATGTCCAATTATTAAGTTCATGGAGGGAATTAGTTATTACGTTCGTTCGCCTCATCCACCTACTGCAAAGCTATCCAGATACGTTCTTTTTAAATTGAAGAGATCTCAGTCAGGAATTGGCCACTGTTAAAAAGATGAGCGCTTTGATCACGTGTACATTCTACTTGTACACTTTAAATCTCTTGACTGGAATCGCTGTAGTAACTGGGACTTAAAGGAAACTCTCGTCTACTTCTTATTCTTTAGCTCTCTTTGTCTCCCGTTCTTGTTTAGCCTGGCCTTATACACAATTCGTTTTCACCTCAGGTTACAAAGGAGGAGAAGAAGGACACAAGGACGACTAGTGACGCGAAACAAATCACATCACAGGTACATCAACAGGAACATAATAATTCAAAGTCTTTCGTTATTACGTTGGGCTCAAGAGTCATGCTTCCTTGGACTCCTTGCGGTCGCCTTTTGACTTGCGCCTAGTGTTTCCCTGTTTGCTAAACTAACTTTAGGAGAAAAAAGGGAAACTGATCATAGACTTTTTGTGTTTACGCTCAATCCCTAGGCATTCAATAACCTATAGCCGTTAACTACAAAATTGGGTGCAGAAGTAGTCATCTGATCCGGGTAGTACGTCCCGTCCGAAAAATTGGAATTGAACTGCTATTTTAGTCTGAAATTGGGTATATACTTCGACAAGTGTGGTCTGCAGTGTTCACACTACTCCTGAAAAACTCCTTGAATTTTATACACATATTTTTGTACCCTGGAAAACTGCTTGAATTCCTTCATCTTGAATCTTGATTCTTGGGTCGGGGCTTAACCTATTGCCATTCAGGTAAAACAAGACCTAAGGGAACTTACATATTAAAGTGCTGGGAGTGATCGAAGGACCTTTTAGGGGTTGAAATTCGTTTTTGCGTCGAGTGGGAGGTTAACCACCGATCGAGAACCTTTGGGAAACGATATCCACAAGAACACAAGTCTGCTACCTTTTGGGGGTTTCTCATTTCAAACATTCAGCGAAACTCCCGTGAATTTTAATACTCCCACCACGGTAAGAAACTACGAGATTGCAGTCTAATTGTTAAATGCACCATATATTTTCAGCTATTTCAAGCTACTTCAAAACGCCTTGGAAACTCTATGAAAGGATCTTCACTCTCATCCGATGAAATGGACCCATGATCAGGATAATGGATCAATAGCTGTTCCTGTTGCATGCTTGTGATAGTTTCTAATCTGTGCAAATTATCTTAGTCGTAAAACAGCGATTTATAAGGCCTGCTTTAAAATTTAGGCGTTATTCACGATAGCAACCATGTTGCGCGTGTTAGCAAGCTCGACCCATATATGATTTAAGAAGGAATGATAACTGTGTTTATATAACAAGTAAGAAAGGGCGCGTGTTTCAGCAAATAACTGGTACATGAATTAAGGAGGGTTAATATTGCCGGCATATACAAGAATTAGTTGTTTGTGTGTGTTAACAAACAACTGATACATAAATTAAGGACTGGTCATGGATATTTAAGAATTAAGTGTGTGCGTATTAGTAAACAATTGATACATACAAAACATCATCACCCAGTCTTAATTTGTAAGCACTAAGAGTGCGTGCGTGTTAAAAGCGAACAACTATTATATGAAATACGACGGGGTCATGTTTATAGAAGTATTAAGAGTGCGCTTGTTAGCAAATAACTAATACATGAATTAAGGTCTAGAAGGCATATGACGTTTATATAAATAAGCATTGAGAGTGCGTGTGTAAGCAAATAAGTGATACATGAATTAAGGCTTTGAAGCCATATAATGTTTATATAAATAAGTGTGCGCGTGTTAGCACATAAATGATACATGAATTAAAAAGGGATAATGATTATATATTAAGTAGTAAGAGTGCGCGTGCAAGGCAATAACTGATACATGATATAATGTTTATGTGGTATTGGATTCAGGTCAATAGCAGTGAATACGTAGCTACAGTTAGATATCTTTCAATATCATATGTTTTTGGTTCGCCTTCGTCTTGTAAAATCTTTTGTTTTTCACACTGCGTTTTATATCAGGCCTCGCAAGAAGCGTTCCTCGATGAAACCTTCTGACCAAGCAACAGATTCTTGGCAGGGCATACCGGTGGCCTTGGTGGAAGTTCTAGCTGAGTACCAGATAACCACCGAATAACCAAGCAGGATTTGGCACACATGCACCTCGTGGTGGGTCACAAATAGTTTTACGCCAAGTAATCACTCGCCTAATCACGCCTCAGGTCCGCTGCTGATACTACCATCGCCCTCTGTCCATCAGATTCCAGCTTGGCTTCTGCTCTACCGGAGGTTACTTCGTCTCTTCATCCATTCAAGCTGAAGGACGAGATTGCCAAAATTAAAGGGAAGTTTGGAGGGCCGAAGGCCGCTTCTTCCTCGCTTCACGATACTCTTTACACTGTCCATATAAGCATTACGAGTCCTGCGCGTATTAGCGATAAATTATACATGAATTGAGAAGAGATGTTTTTATACGATTTAAGAGTAAGCGCGTCTTAGCAAACAACTGATACATTAAGAGATAATGTTTATAATAAAGAATGTGCGCGTGCTGTAGAAAACAACGGATACATGAAATAAGAAGGGATACTAATGTTTATATGAGTATTAAGAGTGTGCGCGTGCTTTAGCAACAACGGATACATAAATTGAGAAGGGATAATATTTATATAAGTATTAAGAGAGCGCGTGTTAACAAACACCTGATACATGAATTACGACGGGGTGATGTTTAGATAAGTATTGAGTGTGCGCGTGTTAGAAAACAACTGATACATGAATTATGACGGGATAATGTTTATATAAGTATTAAGAGAGCGCGTGTTAGCAAACAACTGATACATGAATTACGACGGGATAATGTTTAAATAAGTATTAAGAGCGCGTGTTAACAAACAACTGATACATGTATTACGACGGTATAACGTTTACAGAAGTATTGAGTGTGCACGTGTTAGCGAACAACTGATACATGAATTAAGGAGGGATAATATTTATATAAGTATTAAGAGAGCGCGTGTTAACAAGTAACTGATACATGAATTACGACGAGTTAATGTTTATATAAGTATTGAGTGTGGGCGTGTTAGCAAATAACTGATTCATGAATTTCGACGGGGTGATGTTTATATAAGTATTGAGTGTGCGCGTGTTAGCAAATAACTGATACATGAATTAAGGAGGGATAGTGTTTATATAAGTATCGAGAGAGCGCGTGTTAGCAAATAACTGATACATGAATTACGACGGGTAATATTTATAAAAGTATTGGGTGTACACGTGTTAGCGAACAACGGATACATGAATTAAGAAGGGATAATATTTATATAAGTATTAAAAGAGCGCGTGTTAACAAAGAACTGATACATGAATTACGACGGGGTGATGATTATACAAGTATTGAGTGTGCGCGTGTTAATAAACAACTGATACATGAATTAAGACGGGGTAATATTTATTTAAGTATTAAGAGAGCGCGTGTTAACAAACAACTGATACATGAATTACGACGGGATAACGTTTGTGGAAGTATTGAGTGTGCACGTGTTAGCAAACAACTGATACATGAATTGAGGAGGGATAATATTTATATGAGTATTGAGAGAGTGTTAACAAATAAATGATACATGAATTACGACGGGGTGATGTTTATATAAGTATTGAGTGTGCGAGTGTGCACGTGTTAGCAAATAACTGATACATGAATTAAGAAGGGATAATATTTATAAAAGTATTGAGTGTACACATGTTAGCGAACAACGGATACATGAATTAAGACGGGATAATATTTATATTTGCTTAAGTTTTAAGAGAGCGCGTGTTAGCAAATAACTGATACATGAATTACGAATGAATGAATTCCTTTAGTTCAGTGTCTATACGGTAATAAAACCACTAAATGAGGACACTATAAAATATATTAAAAATATCAAAATCTAACTTTTCTTATAAATGCTGAAACTGGTTAAAATTGTTTAAGTATTTACAATATATAAAAGATAAAATACAAAACTTACATTAAGAACTACATAATATACAAGTTTCGGAGGAGTTATCAGTGGTTAAAATATCTAAGTCAAGCTTACGAATGTTGGTAAACTTCTAATGTCTTTGAATACAATAATCCATATCTAAGGCCCAGTATATTTTATGGTGTGCTTGCCATATGTAACTGTATTGAACTAGTAATGTTTATATAACTATTAAGTGTGTGCGTATTTCAGCAAACAACTGATACATGAAATGCAGTACGAATGGATAATAATGTTTATATGAGTATTAAGTGTGCGCGTGTTAGTAAACAACTGATACATGCAATAAGAAAGTATAATGTTTATATATGAATTAAAAGTGCGTGCAAGTTAGCAAACGACTGACACATGGATTAAAAATGCATAATGTTTAATAAGTATCAAGTGCATGCGAGTGAATTGTAAAGGAGTTTGCATGATGTGTTTATGTAAGATATAAAAATATGCCTTCGTTAAAAATGAAAAAGAGTTATCGCTGTTTTGGATTCATTTATTCATTTCAAAGGAACAGGAAAATATAACTGTTGCTGATATTTATCACGAGCTAAACATCGTTTGGCACAAAAAAGCAGTATAAGATATGAAATAAACGTACAGTCATTTTACAATTATAGCCGCTGGCCAGATCAAATTCTCCCTTTTCATTTTCTTCGCTTTTTTCTGATTTTCTCTCCACAGTTCTCATTAGAACTACTGTCAGGCTATAGCGAGGAAGCTAAAAACTCTAGTTGCATTGGATAGTTCAAGAGGAATTTAAAACAGGAACTGTACTGCCAGTATTTTTCGCATTAATGCGAACAATTAAGGTCGCGTGACCTGGAATTAAGACACCACCGGGTGAAAGCTAGGGTTATGCCTAACTTATACCGGTGTCAGGTTTAGGATTGTTGGGTAAGGCTTAATGGGTGACGGTTGGCGTTACGTTCTTTGTGTAAGGGTTAAATTCAGGGCATTGGTTGCTGTTCGGGCCGCCATAGGTCACGTGACAAGCATTCCTGACACTTTGGATCACAATAGATGAAGAAACTATACTGTTCTTACTGTATTGAGCCTAAATAAAGTTCCTTGTCAAATTATTTACACCCCTTACTTCAATTTTGGGCTGTGTCCTGTTGTTAAAAGTTTGAGGGCGTGTGCCATCAACCCCTCTCCTCTAACTTTTTGCCCTGTGTTCAAATTGACACAAATCTTGCTTGTTTAAAGAATCTCTAAGATCAACAAGTGCATTAACTAACAAAAAAATATTTTTGGTTAATGTATCATATATAATAATATTGTAGTTTCTTATAATTTTATTATTAATGTATCATATATGACAGAAATATTGTAATTTCTTACATTTGATTTTTTATCGTATTGTAAATTAGTTCTGATAAAACAAGTTGAAGGAACTAGTAAACTATTGCATTTTATTGTATTGTAAGCAAAATCTCACTTGTGGTCCTTCAAATAAAAGCTATTTAACATTGTTTTCCAGTGTTGTCCTTTCTTTTACATTTTGATTTTTCATTTTCGCATTGGGAGCTCTTCGCTTGGTAATTTTTTTTGAAATTTCGAAGATGTGATCCCACAGTTTGAGGAGTGGAGGTGTGTTAGCTGCAGACAATACTGATATTTTTCGTACGGGTGTTTCAAACAACAATCGTGTGCGATATTCATAAAAAGGTGATTACCGTTTTATTGTCCCATTAAGCTCAATTTCCACTGTTTCGTAATTTTTTCGTAATTTTTTACATGCTTAAGTATAATTAGAGATGATGTATGAACAGTTTGCGCAAAAGTTAAAACTTGAGCACGGTTCAACTTTTTACGTTTACCTAAGCTCTTCATACATTGTCTCTAATTGTATTTATGCACGTAAAACGCAGCGAGTAATTATGCGACAGTGAAACTCCAGCTCTAATTCGTCCCTGTGATTTTTGGGATGGTTTGGGTAACCAATATGAGCTATGATTGGTTAATTGGTTGGAAACGATTAACCTATCGTAACTAACGCTGGTTACCCAAACGATCCCAGAAATCCTAGTGACGAACGCTGGTGCTTAGCCATGTTAGCGTCTCCCTGAAGATTCTGGAGTGGAAAATTGTCGCTACCGTTTAATTTACCTGTTTCTTGTTTTTTTTTTTCTGTCCTATTCCGCAAGTCACTGCATTGTTGAGTTCAGCTAGCCCAGGGTTTTTCTCCTCGGAGCATTTGGACGGAGTAATGCATTAGCTTACATTTCCATTTTGTACTATAGAGATTTTGAGGTTTCAAGATTCTTCGAGATAAGAATGATATAGATCTTTCCTCCATCGAGGCGTCTCTTGCGCTCTTTGCCTGCATTCACTTCGCTCAGCGTCTCACCCTTGAGTTGAGGCTGTTAGTCATTTAAACACGGTCGCGTCTTCGTATCGTTCTCACCTGTATGAACCGATGGGCTTCGGTTTAAAACGCCTATTTTTCGTGGTCAAGTGAGTACTCTTTCCATAACCATTCGCACAAAAGTCTATAAAATTCCCCCAGACGAACCAAAACAGGCTGAACGAGATCATATTAACTCCTGTCATCCTCAGATGTTCAGATCCAAAATGATCGCTGCGGCATCCTAGTGCAATAACTATTACTTTAGAAGAAACTATCAGCAACGGGAGAATACGCGATAAGACGATTCTGAATGTATTTTTTTAAGACGAACGATATTCCCATCTTTCATCATGAAGTTTGATATCTGGCATCCTTTTGATCAGTTGTTTTTGTTTTTTTTTTTTGGTTTAAATTCCTCCAGTTTCTAAGATAAGTGAATTAGCTTGAAACTAACTCAGATAGTTAGAGTTAAAAGAAGTTGGCTAAAAAGAGCTGTCGCATAAAAGATATTAACAACATTAAAGTGTTAAAGTGATTCCTCAGATGAAATTAAGTTGACGAACGTTTTTTTTTTAATTTCCCTGATTTTTCCCTACCAAGCATTGTGTCGAAAAAAAAAACATAGATCATCTGCTCAAAGCTTAAGGTTACAGTGTACCTTCAGGGGTGTCTCCAGCATAACAGCTCTAGCGTCTTAAGATTACACTTAATATACCTAAACCCAGATATCAAATCAAAGCTTATAGAGCTGGCTATCTAAATATGGAAACCATTTGCTAATAAAATGAATTGTCGAATTTTTTACGACGTCTAAATTCGAACGTCCGAATCACCTTTAAAACGCTATAACTCAAAGCGATTATTATATTTTGCTAATTTGATTTGTTCTCGGGTTTTCGGACACGAAGCGCTAAAAAAAAAACTGTAAAACCGTAAAACTGTAATAGATAAAACTTACCGACCATAAGGACAATTTGATATACAGCTATTTCAATTAACGTTGTCGGGTGAAAGCTCAAAGCTCAAAGCTTAAGGTTACAGTGTACCTTCGGGGGTGTCTCCAGCATAACAGCTCTAGCGTCTTAAGATTACACTTAATATACCTAAACCCAGATATCAAATCAAAGCTTATAGAGCTGGCTATCTAAATATGGAAACCATTTGCTAATAAAATGAATTGTCGAATTTTTTACGACGTCTAAATTCGAACGTCCGAATCACCTTTAAAACGCTATAACTCAAAGCGATTATTATATTTTGCTAATTTGATTTGTTCTCGGGTTTTCGGACACGAAGCGCTAAAAAACGTGTCGGCGATTTCCCATATTCAATTGCAGTGAAAAGTTACAGAATATTTTCGAAAAGGGGAGTAAAAAAATTGGAATGATCGCACGGAAATGGCTCTTGACGAAAAAGTTTTCGGAATTAAGAAATTCGCCGACACGTTTTTGTTGATTATATGTTAGCCTAGCTTCTGTCCAAATGTAAGGAAAATCGAACAAATTCCCTTTGAGTTGTAGCTTTTTAAAGTGTCCCCAACAAGCGAAAAATTAACTTTGAGAAAACGGCGCTTCCGTCATTTCTCCGTCAATTTTCACTATTTTTCGATAATTTTTTTTTGGATGAAAGTTCATTCTGTAAACTTTATTTTAACGCCAAAAAAAAATTTTCAATAAATTTTCGATCTGAAGGTACACTGTAACCTTAAAGCCTACAAGCAAAGACCGAACGAGTAAATCGAGCGCCTGTTCCAGGCATGCAGATAGTTGGGAGCGGCGTAATGAAAAGAAACGGCGCGAATGAACGATGCGACGAGCGGGAAAAACGTTTCTTTTGCGCCGCTCCCAACTATCTTGGCTTGAAGCTTTGAGCTTTCATCCGACAACGTTAATTAGTTAGTAGTATAGGGACATGGTGATCCTAGCTCACTTTTCTTCGAAATTTGAATCTTGAATCTTGAATCTTGAATTTTGAATCTTGAACCTTGAATCAAGTCTTAGCTGGGATGCATTGCTGAAATACGCAAGCGTTGAGTTGAAGCTCTTGACAGACTACAACATGCACCTTTTCGTGGAAAGGGAATGAGGGTGGAATATGTATGGAGAGCAGAGGCTTTTGCAAGGCAAACAACCGCCTTCTTGATGACTATGATCCAAGTCAGATTCGATGTATTCTCTTACTTTCTTCTGAACAGTAGACCAGTTCTGATGAAAGGTTTCAACTTTTTATTCTTATTATTATTATTATTATTGTAATTTTATATACTTTTTTAAAAAAAAATATTGTAAATTTAAGATTGTTTTAAGAAATTTGTTAATAAAATTATTAATTATTATTATTATTATTATTATTATTATTATTATTACTACTCGTATTTCGCTCAAACCAAGCAACTTCTTCGCAAAAAATGCAATAGGAATACCTCCCTCCATGAAAACCTGGTTTGGTTTTCTTGATGCATGAAGCATAAAAGTCATTCGCTGTCGATCTTCTTTGTAATCTTTTTTCCGTAAACCCTATTCTTACTTTTCCATAAGAGCACCAGATGTCTTTCTCTGAAATATTTTGCATTATTTTATCAAATTTTGTCTGTTTCGTTGTTTTGAAGAGCCTAGGTCAAAGAGTCGCTTTGCTTCGATTCCGCTTGTATATTTTAAAAATAGGAAACAGACATCCCATGCTAGCTAGCGGGGTTTTGTTTTTAAATGTATGAATTTGATCACCTACGTTAAAGCTGGAGTTGTGGTCTATGTTGGGTTTTAACTGTTGCCAAGAAATGTATCAAAAAAAAAATAAAGAAACCATGCCCCGTTCACTTTAGACTTATTTCCGGTGAACGGTTCCTTGACGGAGGAGTTAATAAACACCGTTGAACTTTTCAATTTCTTCATCTCAGTTTCCAAGGGGTTTCTACCACGTAGATCGCCCTCTTCTCACTAGATTTCCTCGTCCCTTGCGTGGTGAACCATTTCTTTTGGATCACATGGTGTACTCAATATGTAGATTATCCGAAATGCGAGTGACTAAAAGCTGACAAAACTTTGCAGGGGCAGATCCAGGAATTATAGAAAGAGCGGGCCGTAATATATATAGATATAGGCTCAGCCTAACAGCGTCGCTCTCAAAACAGAAAGCCCATGGTAAACTTAACTTAGGTGAAAGGTCGGAAACACAAGAATTAAGATTGAATACCGGGCTATTTTTCAATTTTAGCAATTCTCAAAAACAGAATTACGCGACCGTCAGCACAGTACATTTAAACCGTACAAAAGTTCACAAAAACAACTTGTCCGTCTCGAATAACTATAGTAGGACTAATTTTCAAATAAAATACACCTATTGCTTATCAAAAATTTTCCGAGAAACTGATTTGGAAATCAAAATTGCAAAAAATATGTCAAACATATTTGCATGATGGCCACGCGAGTGAAGTTAGAACTACAAATCTAAGTCATCATCATCATCATCATCATCAATCTTTATTTATAAACTAAAAATTGAACTATAAAACTTAACTAAATTACACGTAGTAATAGAATGCTATAAAAACTTAAATGATCATTGTTTCATTATAATCTTTCACACATAAAAAGGTTTTAAATTCGTTTAAGTTGGGCCGCTGTCTGATCTCTAAGGGGACCTTGTTCCACAGAACAGATCCCCTGTAGTGTATGCTACCTTTGGCGTATTCAGTTCTCGGTCTGGGAATGTAACAATTAGACTCAGAATTGCTAAGATTATGTGTGTGTATATTTGAAATATTGGTAAAAATCCGCCTCAAATACAATGGGGAAAGATTATTATGAATTTTATACATAATTACAGCCAACTGTTTTAGTCTTTGGTTTAATAACCGTTCCCAGCCAAGCTCATCCAACAAATCACTCGAGCGAACCTCATAATTAGAAAGGGTGACAATTCTGGCAGCCCTATTTTGTAGCTTTTGGAGTTTGTCTGATAGACCCTTACCAATATTGTCCCACACAGGACTACAATAATTGAAATAGGGCATTACAAGTGCATTGTATATATTTATTCTAGTTTCAAATGGTATGATAGTACAAATACGCTTTAAGACTGCAAGACCAGCAGTTATTTTCTTTGAAACATCATTAATATGTGGGCGCCAGGTAAGAGATTCGTCAATGTGAACTTCAAGGGTTTTATGTTTAAATACCCTTTCCAGCGGTTTATTGTTTACTTGTACAGTAAAGTCACTATGTAATTGTGATAATTTACATTGACTCCCGATAAGCATGTATTTTGTTTTCTTAAGTCTTGTTTTGTTTACATAAAATCGCTTTTCAACCTATGTAATGAATGAACAAACAGATAAAAATAGACAACACAATCTTCGGCTAGACTTTACAAAACCCGGCCACTTATTTACATCTCATTGAATAAGAATGGATTCTTTTGTTTTCATATGGCTAGTTCTAACAAAGATTTAGGGATATGCTCAGAAGAAATTGCCCAACCCCCCCCCCCCCCCCCCCCCACAAAAATTAAATGGTCCGTCCCTAAGTGGCCGGGTATTGTAAAATCGCTCCCAATCTTCTTTCGAAAAAATTTATTCAAATCTCCATATAAGTTTATGTTTAAAAGCAAAAAGCGAGCTGTCATCGATGAAAGAAATCAAAACGACTAAATTTGAGCACGTTTTATCAACAATTCAGACAATTCTCCAAATATAGCGAGAACACAAAGAAAAAGTCAATCACAGATTGATATCAACATAAATTCGCATCGAAAAAATGTATTTTTTTTACCTTTAAGTCCGTCCACTGCTTGAAAATTCTTTAAATCTACGCTTCTTTAGTTCTGAAACCCGAAGCGACAAACATCTCCCCGCATTGCTGCCTCATTGATAAAAACGTATAAGTTCCTCGAAGCAAGATTTTATTCACTGAAAGCTCCTCTTTTTCCACTATAGCGATATGAGTATCGCTTAATTAGTATCCCTGCCTTGAGTAGCAAACCGCGAAAAACTGCAGGAAAATAACGACTTTAATTTAAACAGTTTTCACCGCTTAGGGCCAGTTCAAACGTCGAACTTCACATGTGCCGAACCTAATGCAAATGAGCAAAATCTATTGTTCTTGCTAATTTGCATTAGGTTCGGCACATGTGAAGTTCGATTGAACTGGGCCTTAGTGAACACAACAAACATCAAAGTGTTTTCCCAGCACGCCGAGTTCCTGTGAGTCAAAAATCGATCATCTCAAACGCGGTGCAAAATAACTTTCAACGTTTTCGTCCGATTGATCTCAAATTTTAGACCTTAACAGAACTTCTCATTACCGAGGAACCTATGATTTCGGTTTTTTATTTTAACTGATTTTTTGGCGGGAAAATGGCGTCACCAAATTGGCGCCAAAAATTAAATTTCACATTGTGAGATATTTCATTATTGCATCTTGAAGAGCATGTTCCCACGACTTCAAAACCGAAGAAATAACTGAAATATCTTAATTGAGTCCAAAGTTATGATTAATTGAAATTTCAATTTGTGCTATTATTAGCATCAAAATGGTGGGAAATTCAAAATTCAATTAATCATAACTTTGGACTCAATTAAGATATTTCTGTTATTTCTTCGGTTTTGAAGTCGTGGGAACATGCTCTTCAAGATGCAGTAATGAAATATCTCAGAATGTGAAATTTAAATTTTGGTGACGCCATTTTCCCGCCAAAAAATCAGTTAAAATGAAAACTGAAATCATAGGTTCCTCGGTAATGAGAAGTTCTGTTAAGGTCTAAAATTTGAGATCAATCGGACGAAAATGTTGAAAGTTATTTTGCACCGCGTTTGAGATGATCGATTTTTGACTCACAGGAGCTCGGCGTGCAGGTGAAATGCCAACGCGTACGTCGGGCACACAACGCGCCCGCGAAACATTCCGCAAGCCATGACCATGAAAAATGACGCGCATAGGTTCTATGGTTGTATATGGGTCTATGAGTATGGGGCTGCGCAGCCGGGCCCTCGGCCCGGCAAGTGCTCCGCTAAAAATTTGTATGAGAGACCATGGACGCGTTCGCGCCCATTTAGCGCGGTTGTGCGCGCCTTTCTAGAGGCGTCCGGAGATATGACCCCCCGGGAAATTTTGTTCATTAAAGTCCTCTTAGATGCAATATGGTGATTCTGGGCTAAGGATCCCATATTGAACAAGTAATGTTGAAACATTTATTAAAATGCAGTTTTGGTTGTGGTGAAATATGACGTGAATCAACTCGAACATTTTACAAACGAAATCCAAGTAACCGGAGCAATATTGGATCTAATTATACTAGAAAAGGTTTACCAGTTTAAGGAACGCAAGGAACAAAATTCATATTTGATTCATCTTCATCCTCATCAATCTAGCAGAAAATATTTCCCTGAACTTAACTTTTGTTTCATCATCAGAACTTGCTGTTTTGAAAAAAGAAAAGTAGTTCGTGAGCACATCACAACGCATCTTTTTGTCAGTATACAATGCGAGCTAAAAAATATGTATTTGCCGACATGGTAGTCGGACAAAAGTCCATTTAAAATTAGTCGTCCACCTTAAGATAGGCTTCACAATCCCCTCCCCCCCCCCTCCCCTGGGGGGGATGGGGTACTCAACTGACGCTTTTACTTAAGCCTCAAGTCAGGCTTTCGCAGTTGAAGGACCTTTTTCCACCTAAGAAATCGAAAGGTTTGCCACTGAAATGAATACAAGTACATACACTTTATTTTAATACGACAACAACATAAATAAACTCAACAACGGCAATTTTTCCAGTTCTTACCGATCTAGATAGTGATGTAACTGTAAACTGTAACAACTTCACTTATGAACTTAAATGATAACAAGTTCTTTTTTAGGGGGGGGGGGGGGGGGGAGCTTTCACTCCTTAAACACCCCAGATAGAGCTCAGCTTAGATCATCTGCTTATTTCGAGAAAGTAGCGCAGATAACTGTACTCATTGAAAGCGATTACTTGGGTTTATGAAACATAGGGGAAAATAAAAGTCAAAGGACAGCAAATCCTTCAAAAACCCCCAAAATCGACTCACGCACTAATAATTATCCGCCCAACGTTCTGCTTAGATAATTATTCACAGCATTTGGCTGCCAGTTCCCCTTGAAAGATTAACAACAATGTGACCGTCAAATAACCTACTTTTAATTAAGAAGATTTCACACTACAGGGTGCTAAATTTTAAATGACAAGTGTACATCATGCGCTTCACTTTGAATACTCATGAAATAGCACTTTCCTTTGACATAAGGCCCAGCAATAATTTGGGAAGGCATTGTCATCCTT
Organism: Cladopsammia gracilis; assembly: GCA_022457155.1. NCBI lineage: Eukaryota > Metazoa > Cnidaria > Anthozoa > Scleractinia > Dendrophylliidae > Cladopsammia > Cladopsammia gracilis. The sequence goes on along the minus strand of JAJGOT010000764.1, from coordinate 167,063 downwards.
GTTAATTACTCCTTTACAATTGCTCCAGGAATGTTTCACGACTGAGCTGAATAAATTTTAATCGCCAAGTATAAAAGCAATGTAGTAGCCCATAGTATTATTTGATGTTAGTAGTTGGTCTGAACGTGGTGCTGTCAGATTCAAATCTCTGGCTTGGCGTCTTCTTGATCTGTATCAGTTTGGAAAAGACCAGGTTTGTTTTTCGTTCAAATGTTATTTCGACTACATTTTATGTTCGCATTTACATTACAGCGAAGTCAACATGAAAGCTGGAGTTATTGATAGCAGCGACAATGCGGTGTTGAATATTCCCGTTGCTATAATTTACATCGCGTTTCGCGTCAGTTTGAACTTTACTTACAAAGTGAAGCGATACTTATAGCTTCGCTCTGTGATTTTGTGACACAATGTTGATTTAGAGTACTGAGAGGAAAGAAAAATCATTTAATGTAACCTTTTTTATTAAGTCTGTTCGTGCATGCCGGAGATTTATACTGACTATGTGAAAATTATGTAGAATTTTCTCAGGAGTTCAAATAATGAATGTCATAGATAGTAAAATAAGTCACTAGGAAAACGTTTTCACATTTTATGCTAAGAAATCTACAGAACTAACTCCTTGTTTTTCTTTCAAATAGTTTATTGTTGGAACGTCCCAAAGCCGTCCATCTGCTTTGCTTGAGAATCAAGTCCTTTGACTAAACAATTTGGGTGTGGAATCTTTAATGTTTTCATTTCATCGGAGGTATGGCGGCGTAATTATTTTGACTTGAGATGTAACTTGATTTTCGCCATGTTATCTGTTTTTTTTTTTTTATTGTATGGTCATGTTGAAGTAGAAAAGGTGCACAGGAAAAGCCAAAAACTAGCTTTTGATTGAGATTTTGTTTTAACATGCAACTGATAGCAAGTCAGTCTCAGGACAATGTTGGCTAACTTAGTAGCCGTTGAACTTATGTTGAAAGGGATTAACGATTAGCACAAATATAATCATGGCCAAATTTCAAACTTCAAGTTAAAAACGCCAAGTTTCTTACATTTTGCTGGGTAAAAGGAATTCATAACATTAATTGATTGAAGTTTACTGCTTTGTTCATTTAGGTCCATCAGAAGTTTATAAAACTATCCTGCAGTGTTGAACCGTTGTACAACTCAAGACGTCCACTTCAGTAAAGAAGCCCAGATAAGTACACATTGTTAGTAATTTGTCAGTAGCTTTCAGTTGAATGGTCACACTTTAGGATTTTACCCACGGACTCAAAGTTAGAATGACCTTCTACAGCATAATAAACAGCATTATGGGAAAGTACTGCTCAATACCATTCATTTGAAAGGTCACGGGTTTGCATTTTCAGTTGTCTACAGACTCAAAAGATCGAACCACCCTCTACAGCGTAACAAAAAGCACCGCAGGAATGTTCGTCTAATGATGATCATTGCTTGCATTTGTATGGTCACACTTTAGGATTTTATCCACATACTTAAAAGAAAAGGTTCCAAACGGCAAACTGATAGTTTGTAGCTTTCATTTTAATGGTCACACATCTATTAATAAGATTTCATCCACGGAATCAAAATTTTGAAACACGACCACGACCTTTGTTACTTTCATTTGAACGGTTAGGCATTTAAGATTTCATTCACAGACTCAATAGTTTGGAACAGTACCATAGGAGAGTACGCCTTTGCAACTTTTATTTGAATGGTCAAACATTTAGGATTTATTCACGGCGGACTCAAAAGTTTGAAACATGTACTACCACGAGAAAGTAGGCCTTGGTAACTTTTAGTTGAGTGGCCACACATTTAAGATTTCATCCACGGTCTCAAATGTTTCCAACAGAATTACAGGAAAGTGCACCATTGTAGCTTTTATTTCAATGAACGTCGCAGATAACATATTTTTCAAGCAATCAAATTTAGATACAGAATCGATTACAGGATAGTTCGTCTTTGTAGCTTCCAATTCAATGGTCAAACCTTTTGGATTTCATCCACGGACTCAAACGTGTGAAACCGAACGATAGGAATGTACGCCTTTGAATGTTCACACATTTGCGATGTAATCCACGTACGGACTCAAACTACCACAATGGTCACACACTTAGAGTTTCAACCAAACACTGAAAAGTATGAAACAGTAACATCAACTCAACAGTTCACAGGAAAGTAGGCCTTTGCAGCTTTCGTTTGAATGGTCACACATTTGGGATTTCATGCACGAGATCACAATATTCAAACAGTACCATATGAGGCAACGCCTTCGTAGCTTTCATTTGAATGGTTACACATTTAGGATTCCATCGACAGACTCAAATATCTGAAACAGTTCACGACGTGACAGTACGCCTTTCTTTGAATGGTCAAATATTTAGGATTTCATGCAAGAGATAACAATTTCGAAATAGTACCATATGAGGCAACGCCTTTCTAGCTTCCATTTGAATGGTTACACATCAAGGATTACATCCACAAACTCAAACGTCTGAAGCAGTTCGACAGGACAATACGCCTTGTAATACATTACATCTTTAGGAGTTCATGCACGAGATCACACTTTTGAAACAGTACCATATGAGGCAACGCCTTTGTAGTTCATTTGAATGGTTACACTTTTAGGATTCCATCCACGGACTGAAACAGTTCCACAGCATAATACGCCTTTCTTTAAATGGTCACATAGTTAGGATTTCGTGCACGAAATTACAATTTTCAAATAGTACCATATGAGACAAAGGCTTTGTAGGTTTCATTTGAATGGTTACACATTTAGGAATAGTGCAGGAATGCTGCAGGAACAGTACCATAGTACAATATTAATGTTATATAAACAGTGGTATTTAGAAATGCTGCAGGAATAGTTCCACAGGATAATACGCCTTTCTTTGAATGGTCACACATTTAGAATTTCATGCACGAGATCAAAATTTTTAAACAGTACCATATGAGGCAACGTCTATGAAGCTTTCATTTGAATGGTTACACATTTAGGATTCTATCAACACACTCAAACGTCCGAAACAGTTCAACAGGATAATACGCCTTTCTTATAATGGTCACATATTTAGGATTTCATGCACGAGACCACAATAATAATTATTTTCAAACAGGAACATGAAATAGTACCATATGAGGCAACACCTTTGTAGCTCACATTTAAATGGTTACACATTTAGGATTCCATCCACAGACTCTAACGTCTGAAACAGTTCAACATGATAATTCGCCTTTCTTTGAATGGTCACACATTTAGGATTTCATGCACGAGATCACAATTTTGAAACAGTGCCATATGACGCAACACCTTTGTAGATTACATTTGAATGGTTACACATTCAGGATTGTAACCAGAGACTCAAACGTCTGAAACGGTTTCACAGGATAATACGCCTTTCTTTGAATGGTCACACATTTAGGATTTCATGCACGAGATCACAATTTTCAAAGCTGCCATACGAGGTAACACCTTTGTAGCTTTCACTTGTATGGGTACACATTTAGGATTCCATCCACAGACACAAACGTCTGAAACTTACAGTTCAACAGGATAATACGCCTTTCTTTGAATGGTCACATATTTAGGATTTCGTGCACGAAATCACAATTTTGAAATAGTACCATATGAAACAAAGGCTTTGTAGCTTTCATTTGATTGGTTACACATTTAGCATTCCATCCACAGACTAAAAAACGTCTGAAACAGTTACACAGGATAATACACCTTTCTTTAAATGGTCACGTATAGGATTTCATACACGAGATCACAATTTTGAAAACTACCATACGAGGTAACGCCTTTGTAGCTTTCATTTGTGTGGGTACACATTTAGGATTCCATCCACAGACACAAACGTCTGAAACTTACAGTTCAACAGGATGACGCCTTTCTTTGAATGGTCACATATTTAGGATTTCATGCACGAAATCACAATCTTGAAACAGTACCATATGAAACAAAGGCTTTGTAGCTTTCATTTGAATGGTTACACATTTAGGATATCATCCACAGACTCAAACTGCAGGAATAGTTCCACAAGATAATACCCCTTTCTTTGAGTGGTCACACATTTTGGATTTCATGCACGAGATCACAATTTTCAAAGCTGCCATACGAGGTAACACCTTTGTAGCTTTCATTTGTATGGGTACACATTTAGGATTCCATCCACAGACACAAACGTCTGAAACTTACAGTTCAACAGGATAATACACCTTTCTTTGAATTGTCACATATTTAGGATTTCATGCACGAGATCACAATTTTGAAATAGTACCATATGTGGCAACGCGTTTGAAGCTTTCATTTGAATCGTTACACATTTAGGATTCTATCAACAGACTCTAAAACGTCTGAAACAGTTCCACAGGATAATACGACCTAATACGACTTTCTTTAAATGGTCACATATAGGATTTCATGCACGAGATCACAATTTTGAAAGCTGCCATACGAGGTAACGCCTTTGTAGCTTTCATTTGTGTGGGTACACATTTAGGATTCCATCCACAGACACAAACGTCTGAAACTTACAGTTCAACAGGATGACGCCTTTCTTTGAATGGTCACATATTTAGGATTTCATGCACGAAATCACAATCTTGAAACAGTACCATATGAAACAAAGGCTTTGTAGCTTTCATTTGAATGGTTACACATTTAGGATATCATCCACAGACTCAAACTGCAGGAATAGTTCCACAGGATAATACGCCTTTCTTTGAATGGTCACACATTTAGAATTTTATGCACGAGATCACAATTTTTAAACAGTACCATATGAGGCAACGCCTTTGAAGCTTTCATTTGAATGGTTACACATTTAGGATTCTATCAACAGACTCAAACGTCTGAAACAGTTCCACAGGATAATACGCCTTTCTTTAAATGGTCACATAGTTAGGATTTCATGCACGAGATAATAATTTTGAAATCTGCCATACGAGGTAACGCCTTTGTAGCTTTCATTTGTGTGGGTACACATTTAGGATTCCATCCACAGAGAAAAAACGTCTGAAACTGTTTCACAGGATAATACGCCTTTCTTTGAATGGTCACACATTTAGGATTTCATGCACGAGATCACAACTTTGAAACAGTACCATATGAGGCAACGCCTTTGTAGCTTTCATTTGATTGGTAACACATTTAGGATTCCATTTACAGACTCAAACGTCTGAATCAGTTTGACAGGATGACATGCCTTTCTTTGAATGGTCACACAATTCGGATTTCATGCACGAAATCACAATTTTGCAACACTACCATATCAGATAACGCCTTTGTAGCTTTTATGTGAATGGTCAGTACACATTTAGGATTCCATCCACAGACTCAAACTGCTGGAATAGTTCCACAGGATAATACGCCTTTTTTTGAATGGTCACACATTAAGGATTTCATGCACGACATCACAATTTTGAAACAGTACCATACGAGTCAACGCAACGCCTTTGTAGCTTTCATTTTAAAATGGTTACACATTTAGGATTCCATGGACAGACTCAAACGTCTGAAAAGGTTCCACAGGATAAATTAATACGCCTTTCCTTGAATAGTCACACATTTAGTATTTCATGCACGAGATCACAACTTTGAAACAGAATCATGAGGCAACGCCTTTGTAGCTTTCATTTGAATGGTAACACATTTAGGATTACATTTACAGACTCAAACGTCTGACACAGTTTGACAGGATAATACGCCTTTCTTTGAATGGTCATATATTTAGAATTTCATGCACAACATCGCAAGTTTTGAAACAGTACCATTTGAGGCAACGCCTTTGTAGCTTTCGTTTGAATCGTTACACATTTACGACTCCAACCAGACTCAAAAGTCTGAAACATTTCACAGGATAATACACCTATCTATGAATGGTCACACATTTAGGATTTCATACACGAGATCACAATTTTGAAACAAGGCCATATGACACAACGCCTTGGTAGCTTTCAATTGAATGGTAAACGCAAAGGCAACGCAACGCCTTTTAATGGTTACACATTTAGCATTCCTTCCACAGACTCAAACGTCTGAAACAGTTCAACATGATAATACGCCTTTCTTTGAATGGTCACGCATTTAGGATTTTATGCACGAGATCACAATTTTGAAACAGTACCACATGAGGCAACGCCTTTGTAGATTTTATTTGAATGGTTACACATTGAGGATTCTACCACAGACTCAAACGTGTGAAACGGTTTGACAGGATAATACGCCTTTCTTTGAATGGTCGCACATTTAGGAATTCATGCACGAGATCACAATTTTGAAACTGTATCATATGAGGCAACGCAACGCCTTTGTAGCTTTCATTTGAATGGTTACGCATTGAGGATTCCATCCACAGAGTCCAACGTCGGAAACGGTTCCACCGAATAATACGCCTTTGTTTGAATGTTGACACGTTTAGGATTTCATGCACGAGATCACAACTTTGAAACAGAATCGTACGAGGCAACGCCTTTGTAGCTTTCATTTGAATGGTAACACATTAAGGATTCCATTTACAGACTCAAACGTCTGAATCAGTTTGACAGGATAATTCGCCTTTCTTTGAATGGTCATATATTTAGGATTTCATGCACGAGACCACAATTTTCAAACAGTAACATGAAATAGTACTTTATGAGGCAACACCTTTGTAGCTTTCATTTGAATGGTTACATACACATTTAGGATTCCATTTACAGACTGAAACAGTTCGACAGGATAATACGCCTTTCTTTGAATGGTCATATATTTTGGATTTCATGCACGAGATCATAATTTTGAAACAGTAACATATGAATGGTTTCACTTTTAGGATTTCATTTACAAACTCAAACGTCTGAAACAGTTCGACAAGATGACACGCCTTTCTTTGAATGGTCATACATTTAAGATTTCATGCACGGAATCACAATTATGAAACACTACCATATCAGACAACGCCTTTGTAGCTTTCATGTGAATGGTCAGTACACATTTAGGGTTCCATCCACAGACTCAAACTGCTGGAATAGTTCAACAGGATAATACGCCTTTCTTTGAATGGTCACGCATTTAGGAATTCATGCACGAGATCACAATTGAATCAGTATCATTTTCAAACAGTAGCATATGAAATAGTACTATATGAGGCAACACCTTTTTTAGCTTTCATTTGAATGGTTACACATTAACGATTCCATCCACAGACTCGTATTTCTGAAACAGTTCGACAGGATAATACGCCTTTCTTTGAATGGTCACATATTTTGGAGTTCATGTACGATATAACAATTTTTCAAACAGTACCATATGAAACAGTGCCATATGAGGCAACGCCTTTGTAGCTTTCATTTGAATGGTTACACATTTAGTTTTCCATCTACAGACTCAAACGTCGGAAACAGTTCGACAGGATAATGCGCCTTTCTATGAATGGTCGCATATTTAGGATTTCATGCACGATATCCCAATTTTGAAACAGTGTCATATGAGACAACGCCTTTGTAGCTTTCATTTGTATATGTAATCGCATCTGCTCGAGTAAAATTAGGGATTAATATCACGCGTGTTTTCAGAAGCTGATGCCCGAAGCTGTAGCCCGAGTCGCGAAACCACGAGGGATATTTCTACAGCTTCTGAAAACACGCGTGATATTAATCCTTAATTTTACGAGGGAGCATGCGATTACTTGTTTATAATGTTTAGGGTAAAATTATAGGGAAACCTTTCAGACTTTTCAAGAGTCACTCAGACTTGAAACCGATCTGAAATGAAAATACTTTCTCGCAAACTGACTAGGAAAACTTTTCAACTCACTGTTGTTAAATAAATTTTTAATGTCAAAGATACATTTGGCTGTTACGATTCTAGAAAACTAAGCCTAATTTATCGATAAAAGAAAACCTTACGACAAAAACAAAGTTAATTTTATTTCAGCGCACGAGTGTGTTCTGAAGGTTTTGTCACTTTGATTACAACAACAAATGGCGAGTTCAAACTAACTTGCACGTTTGGCGATTTATTTCCTTTCTTTCGCTTCTTTCAGCCTTATTCTTTCTCCTGTTAAATGTAAATTGTACCTTTCAGCAAAATCTGTGAAAGTTCTTTTCTTTAGTTCCGCAGAAATCCGCATATATTCAGCGAAGTAATGGAACTTAACCGGCTTTTGTGGCCATGAATTTCTTCAAGGTCTTCATCATCGCAAACTGAATTCCTTTCTTGCGTATCATCCGATTTCGTTCCTTTTTTTTAACAAAATCTCCGGCGAACATGCGAGGGCTCTGTTTGTAAATTTTCTTCAAAATCCCGCCAAGCCAACTGAATGCAATCAGAATGACGCGCTCAACCAATCACGAGTGATAAATTTTGATGCTCGACCAGTCAGGAGCGAGCAATTTTGACCTCAATTAAGAAAAAATACCGTCTTCGTCACCCATTCAGCTTTCAGTAATTTTGCCCTCTATATTATAAGAATGGTTACACATTGGTATTCCATCCACATGCAGATTCAAACGTCTGAAACAGTTCCACAGGATAATACGCCTTTCTTTGAATGGTCACACATTTAGGATTTCATGCACGAGATCGCAATTTTGAAACAGTACCATATGAGGGCACGCCTTTGTAGCTTTCAATTGAATGGTTACACATTTACTAGGATTCTAACCACAGACTTTAAACGTGTGAAACAGTTCCACGGGATAATACGCCTTTCTTTAAATTGTCACATAGTTAGGATTTCATGCACGAGATCACAAGTTTGAAACAGTGCCATATGAGGCAACGCCTCAAACAGACTCAAACGTCTGAAACAGTGCGACAGGATAATACGCGTTTCTTTGAATGGTCACATATTTAGGTTTTCATGCGCGAGATCATATCTGTGAAACAGTACCATATGAGGCAACGCCTTTGTAGCTTTCATTTGAATGGTTACACATTTAGGATTCCATCCACAGACTCAAACGTCGGAAACAGTTCGACAGTGTAATACGCCTCTCTTTGAATAGGCCATTTCCGAGTTGCCTTTAGCCTCTCTATCAAAGCGAGGCTATGTGCGAAACCTTTCATATTAAAATGAGTTTTCATTCACATGCAAATAAAACGTATTTGCATGTGAATGAAAACTCATTTTCATATGAAAGGTTTCGCACCTAGCCTCGCTTTGATAGAGAGGCTAAAGGCAACTCGGAAATGGCCTATTGAATGGTCACATATTTAGGATTTCATGCACGAGATAACAATTTTGAAACAGTACCATATGAGGCAACGCCTTTGTAGCTTTCATTTGAATGGTAACACATTTAGGATTCCATTCACAGACTCAAACATCGGAAACAGTTCAACAGGATAATACGCCTTTCTTTGAATGTCCACATACTTAAGATTTCATACACCAGAAACAGTATCATTACGAGGCAACGCCTTTGTAGCTTTCATGCTCGGGTGAATTAAGGAATTGGTCTAGTTTGATTTTAAGGAGGGTGGTTTGTTTAAAATATAATTGACTTATTGACTTTAAATTTCGTCAGAGGCTTTTAATTGTTGAAAATAATTGTTTTCGCTGACATGAATGGACTAGCTTGCTACGTCGCGTGACTTTCCACTCCCAATTTTTAGCAATTTTTTTCAATCCAATTTTACGAGATATTGGAAAAATATTTTTAGACTTCATTTGTTTTCTATCAGTGACCATTAGCACAAGGTGTACAATACCGCATGAGGTCAAGTAGGCCTTTGTGGCTTTTATTCGAATGGTCGCGCATTCAACGTTTTATCCACGGACTGTGAATATTGAAAACGTACCAAAGGAAAGTACGCCTTCGTAGCTTTCATTTCAATGATCACACATTTATATAGGATTTTATCCACGGACTGTAAATTTTGAAAAGGAAGTGCCACGGGAACGTACGCATTTGTAGCTTTCATTTGAATGGTCACTCATTTAGGCTCCGTCCACACCAATGCGTTTTTTAAAACCTCCGTTTTTGGTTCCCGAAAACGGATAAAAAGGTCCGCGTCCACACTAGCGTTTTCACATCGTTTTTGACACCCAGGGGAAACTTTTTCATCACCAGGCTCTGCTCGGACGTTTTTTCTGTTCAATACGCATGCTCCAATAGCGTCAGCGATACTACGCGTTACTAGTTGTGACGTAAGCGTTTTTGGAAAGCTCCGTTTTTGCCATCCACACTAAAACGATAGACCTGCGTTTTCAAAAGTCTCCACTCTGAAAAGCGTTTTCGAAAACCTCCGTTTTCATAGATAAAAATCTCCGTTTTTGATCGTTTTAGTGTGGACGATCGGCAAAAACGGATAAAAAAGTATGCGTTTCAAACGAAAACGCATTAGTGTGGACGGGGCCTTAGGATTCTCCACTCCAGAAACTATGAAAAATACTCTTTAAAGTGCACGTTTGGGTGGTGCTTGATTTAAGCCGGATTTTTCCAATTTCTTTAGTTTTCAGCACGAACTGTACGTGCTATGCTTCAACTTCCTGGCAATTTGCATACGGTGCACATTTTTATACGAACACACATTGGCCCGATTTATACTGGAGACGGATGATTTGGGCAAACATTCGCTAGTTCGTCTGATAATCAGTCTGTGTATAAACACGGGCAAAGAGACGGATTACCCGTTAAGACGAACTATCTGCTAAGTTCGTCTTGGCAGACGAACTAAGCAGATAGTTCATCTGGACGGATAATCCGTCTCTTTGCCCCTGTTTATACACAGACGGATTACTAGACGAACTAACGAATGTTTGCCCAAGTTCATCCAGACGGATCATCAGTCTCCAGTATAAATTGGGCGGTGAGGCTGAGCCTGCACGTGAAAGACTATTATGGTATTTTCCATAGTTTCTGGAGTGGGCAATTTCAGCTGGCTTTTATTGGCTTTCATTTGTCGCATGTTGAGAATTTCATAGACGGACTGAAAACTTAGAACCACTACCATACGAAAGTGTTACTTTACATGACTTTTGGTCACACGGTTTAATATTTAATCCATGGACTCAAGATTTAGGAGCCCGCTCGAACTTTGAAGTTGTGTCGTTTCAAAACTGTCGATGCCATGACCACCAAATTTGGTGACTTTTCCTAAAATTTATCTGGAAACATTTTGCCGTTAGCGTCCTTTGTCCACCGACATTGACGTTTCCATAGCAACCGCTTTTTGACACTTATGTTTTACAAAATTAGCATTTTTCGCTTTAATCAAGATTATTTCAAAGTTTTCTTATCGAATTAACATTTTCCACTTAATTTAGCGACAATTGATCAAATTATGTATAATTGTTTATTAATCAAGGTTAATTAACGGTAATTTTAGGAAAACGTGGAATATGAAATGTCAAAATCCAGGATGGCGGATCGAAGTTTTACTAAAGGTCTTTTCTCTCTATAATTTTATTATTGGTTCATATTTTGGATTTTAAAACATTTGCCCACAATAAACTAAGCTTTAGCAGTCCATTTGCTTTATTTTTCGGTGTTTTTACCGAAATAAACACATTTGGACTAATTAAGATGGCGGATCCAAAATGGCGGATCCAAGATGGTGGACAATAAAATGGGAAATTTATTTACCTGTCTGTGTAATCCCATTATCTCTAAACATTTATTGTCAAAATATCATAAAAATGTCCTTTTCACTTGAGAACTTTTTTGAATTCATTAGGTACATGAAAAGTCATAATTTGCAAAGTTATCTCTTCCAGTTTTTAAGAAAATGTACACATCACTTCTATGACGTCACATGCTGTTACCATGGCAACAAAGTGTACGAATTCATTAACTTTTACTCCTGCATCAATATGTGAAAGTTTGGTATGAACACTACCGTTTGTTTCAGAGATATGCCTTATAGAACGTTTCAGTTGGTTATTTCATTGTATATGACGTCATAATGACGTCACTGTCATTGTTAACAACAAAAACAGTGTTAGTAAACATAAGACTTTTATCAAATAGGTAGCTGTTAAAGTATTGTTGTTATATGTTCAAAACAGAGAAAATATTAATGAGACTGTTTTAGCCAATAAAATCGACCATATGACGTGATAATGACGTCACGTTACGTCATTATGACACCAAAGTATCTATAGTTACTAGAATTCATAACAACATTATCCTGTGTAAATTTGGTGGCCATAGCATAAGTGGTTTCAAAGTTACATGGGGGGGGGGGCTTCTGGAGCCCCCCCCGGTCCCAGACGGTCATCATCGATCATCATCGATCATCATCATCATCTTTATTTAAGAAAAACACGGTAAATATACATCAGGCATTAACAATTTAAAGCCCGGTCTAGATAGGGTTAATTTGGTACCCATGGTAAGAAGTAGAGGCATGTTTATAACATTATTAATAATAGCATCTTTATAACACACACAAAGTTAATTCATGTTTGTCTTCTTTCAAACAGCACATTCTGTTGGAAAGTTTCAAAACAGCACTGGTCTTGGCTTGGAAACTGAGTTCTTGGACTTCAGTGCTGGTATGGAATCTTAAAAAGATTAGTTCAAGTCCTCGAAAATCAAACATTTCCACATGGAGAAGACTGATGATGAGAAACGTACGCTTTACAAGATCAAGAGCCAAAATTATGCAACAGTCGACTGTTGAAGAAAAAGACACTGCAACTTTCAAGATCAGAAAACTGTACAACCAATAAAATTATTCTCCTATTATCCACTGATTTAGAAATGAATTCAAGGGCAAAATAAAGAAACTATTCCAAAATATGCTCTTAAAAGTGTAAGTAAAGTTCCAAGAAATTTATTTTTTAATCATAATAGACAGTAATAAACTGCCGTTAAGCCACTGCTGGTTTATTCGGCCAAAAATTGTGTCTGGCTACTTCAATGCTAAGTAAGTTGGACAGGGACTTTCCAACTCGCTTCTTCCAGTCCCAGAGGGACTGGAGGACAGCAGTTGGACAGGGACTTTCCAACTCGCTTCTTCCAGTCCCAGAGGGACTGGAGGACAGCAGTTGGACAGGGACTTTCCAACTCGCTTCTTCCAGTCCCAGAGGGACTGGAGGACAGCAGTTGGACAGGGACTTTCCAACTCGCTTCTTCCAGTCCCAGAGGGACTGGAGGACAGCAGTTGGACAGGGACTTTCCAACTCGCTTCTTCCAGTCCCAGAGGGACTGGAGGACAGCAGTTGGACAGGGACTTTCCAACTCGCTTCTTCCAGTCCCAGAGGGACTGGAGGACAGCAGTTGGACAGGGACTTTCCAACTCGCTTCTTCCAGTCCCAGAGGGACTGGAGGACAGCAGTTGGACAGGGACTTTCCAACTCGCTTCTTCCAGTCCCAGAGGGACTGGAGGACAGCAGTTGGACAGGGACTTTCCAACTCGCTTCTTCCAGTCCCAGAGGGACTGGAGGACAGCAGTTGGACAGGGACTTTCCAACTCGCTTCTTCCAGTCCCAGAGGGACTGGAGGACAGCAGTTGGACAGGGACTTTCCAACTCGCTTCTTCCAGTCCCAGAGGGACTGGAGGACAGCAGTTGGACAGGGACTTTCCAACTCGCTTCTTCCAGTCCCAGAGGGACTGGAGGACAGCAGTTGGACAGGGACTTTCCAACTCGCTTCTTCCAGTCCCAGAGGGACTGGAGGACAGCAGTTGGACAGGGACTTTCCAACTCGCTTCTTCCAGTCCCAGAGGGACTGGAGGACAGCAGTTGGACAGGGACTTTCCAACTCGCTTCTTCCAGTCCCAGAGGGACTGGAGGACAGCAGTTGGACAGGGACTTTCCAACTCGCTTCTTCCAGTCCCAGAGGGACTGGAGGACAGCAGTTGGACAGGGACTTTCCAACTCGCTTCTTCCAGTCCCAGAGGGACTGGAGGACAGCAGTTGGACAGGGACTTTCCAACTCGCTTCTTCCAGTCCCAGAGGGACTGGAGGACAGCAGTTGGACAGGGACTTTCCAACTCGCTTCTTCCAGTCCCAGAGGGACTGGAGGACAGCAGTTGGACAGGGACTTTCCAACTCGCTTCTTCCAGTCCCAGAGGGACTGGAGGACAGCAGTTGGACAGGGACTTTCCAACTCGCTTCTTCCAGTCCCAGAGGGACTGGAGGACAGCAGTTGGACAGGGACTTTCCAACTCGCTTCTTCCAGTCCCAGAGGGACTGGAGGACAGCAGTTGGACAGGGACTTTCCAACTCGCTTCTTCCAGTCCCAGAGGGACTGGAGGACAGCAGTTGGACAGGGACTTTCCAACTCGCTTCTTCCAGTCCCAGAGGGACTGGAGGACAGCAGTTGGACAGGGACTTTCCAACTCGCTTCTTCCAGTCCCAGAGGGACTGGAGGACAGCAGTTGGACAGGGACTTTCCAACTCGCTTCTTCCAGTCCCAGAGGGACTGGAGGACAGCAGTTGGACAGGGACTTTCCAACTCGCTTCTTCCAGTCCCAGAGGGACTGGAGGACAGCAGTTGGACAGGGACTTTCCAACTCGCTTCTTCCAGTCCCAGAGGGACTGGAGGACAGCAGTTGGACAGGGACTTTCCAACTCGCTTCTTCCAGTCCCAGAGGGACTGGAGGACAGCAGTTGGACAGGGACTTTCCAACTCGCTTCTTCCAGTCCCAGAGGGACTGGAGGACAGCAGTTGGACAGGGACTTTCCAACTCGCTTCTTCCAGTCCCAGAGGGACTGGAGGACAGCAGTTGGACAGGGACTTTCCAACTCGCTTCTTCCAGTCCCAGAGGGACTGGAGGACAGCAGTTGGACAGGGACTTTCCAACTCGCTTCTTCCAGTCCCAGAGGGACTGGAGGACAGCAGTTGGACAGGGACTTTCCAACTCGCTTCTTCCAGTCCCAGAGGGACTGGAGGACAGCAGTTGGACAGGGACTTTCCAACTCGCTTCTTCCAGTCCCAGAGGGACTGGAGGACAGCAGTTGGACAGGGACTTTCCAACTCGCTTCTTCCAGTCCCAGAGGGACTGGAGGACAGCAGTTGGACAGGGACTTTCCAACTCGCTTCTTCCAGTCCCAGAGGGACTGGAGGACAGCAGTTGGACAGGGACTTTCCAACTCGCTTCTTCCAGTCCCAGAGGGACTGGAGGACAGCAGTTGGACAGGGACTTTCCAACTCGCTTCTTCCAGTCCCAGAGGGACTGGAGGACAGCAGTTGGACAGGGACTTTCCAACTCGCTTCTTCCAGTCCCAGAGGGACTGGAGGACAGCAGTTGGACAGGGACTTTCCAACTCGCTTCTTCCAGTCCCAGAGGGACTGGAGGACAGCAGTTGGACAGGGACTTTCCAACTCGCTTCTTCCAGTCCCAGAGGGACTGGAGGACAGCAGTTGGACAGGGACTTTCCAACTCGCTTCTTCCAGTCCCAGAGGGACTGGAGGACAGCAGTTGGACAGGGACTTTCCAACTCGCTTCTTCCAGTCCCAGAGGGACTGGAGGACAGCAGTTGGACAGGGACTTTCCAACTCGCTTCTTCCAGTCCCAGAGGGACTGGAGGACAGCAGTTGGACAGGGACTTTCCAACTCGCTTCTTCCAGTCCCAGAGGGACTGGAGGACAGCAGTTGGACAGGGACTTTCCAACTCGCTTCTTCCAGTCCCAGAGGGACTGGAGGACAGCAGTTGGACAGGGACTTTCCAACTCGCTTCTTCCAGTCCCAGAGGGACTGGAGGACAGCAGTTGGACAGGGACTTTCCAACTCGCTTCTTCCAGTCCCAGAGGGACTGGAGGACAGCAGTTGGACAGGGACTTTCCAACTCGCTTCTTCCAGTCCCAGAGGGACTGGAGGACAGCAGTTGGACAGGGACTTTCCAACTCGCTTCTTCCAGTCCCAGAGGGACTGGAGGACAGCAGTTGGACAGGGACTTTCCAACTCGCTTCTTCCAGTCCCAGAGGGACTGGAGGACAGCAGTTGGACAGGGACTTTCCAACTCGCTTCTTCCAGTCCCAGAGGGACTGGAGGACAGCAGTTGGACAGGGACTTTCCAACTCGCTTCTTCCAGTCCCAGAGGGACTGGAGGACAGCAGTTGGACAGGGACTTTCCAACTCGCTTCTTCCAGTCCCAGAGGGACTGGAGGACAGCAGTTGGACAGGGACTTTCCAACTCGCTTCTTCCAGTCCCAGAGGGACTGGAGGACAGCAGTTGGACAGGGACTTTCCAACTCGCTTCTTCCAGTCCCAGAGGGACTGGAGGACAGCAGTTGGACAGGGACTTTCCAACTCGCTTCTTCCAGTCCCAGAGGGACTGGAGGACAGCAGTTGGACAGGGACTTTCCAACTCGCTTCTTCCAGTCCCAGAGGGACTGGAGGACAGCAGTTGGACAGGGACTTTCCAACTCGCTTCTTCCAGTCCCAGAGGGACTGGAGGACAGCAGTTGGACAGGGACTTTCCAACTCGCTTCTTCCAGTCCCAGAGGGACTGGAGGACAGCAGTTGGACAGGGACTTTCCAACTCGCTTCTTCCAGTCCCAGAGGGACTGGAGGACAGCAGTTGGACAGGGACTTTCCAACTCGCTTCTTCCAGTCCCAGAGGGACTGGAGGACAGCAGTTGGACAGGGACTTTCCAACTCGCTTCTTCCAGTCCCAGAGGGACTGGAGGACAGCAGTTGGACAGGGACTTTCCAACTCGCTTCTTCCAGTCCCAGAGGGACTGGAGGACAGCAGTTGGACAGGGACTTTCCAACTCGCTTCTTCCAGTCCCAGAGGGACTGGAGGACAGCAGTTGGACAGGGACTTTCCAACTCGCTTCTTCCAGTCCCAGAGGGACTGGAGGACAGCAGTTGGACAGGGACTTTCCAACTCGCTTCTTCCAGTCCCAGAGGGACTGGAGGACAGCAGTTGGACAGGGACTTTCCAACTCGCTTCTTCCAGTCCCAGAGGGACTGGAGGACAGCAGTTGGACAGGGACTTTCCAACTCGCTTCTTCCAGTCCCAGAGGGACTGGAGGACAGCAGTTGGACAGGGACTTTCCAACTCGCTTCTTCCAGTCCCAGAGGGACTGGAGGACAGCAGTTGGACAGGGACTTTCCAACTCGCTTCTTCCAGTCCCAGAGGGACTGGAGGACAGCAGTTGGACAGGGACTTTCCAACTCGCTTCTTCCAGTCCCAGAGGGACTGGAGGACAGCAGTTGGACAGGGACTTTCCAACTCGCTTCTTCCAGTCCCAGAGGGACTGGAGGACAGCAGTTGGACAGGGACTTTCCAACTCGCTTCTTCCAGTCCCAGAGGGACTGGAGGACAGCAGTTGGACAGGGACTTTCCAACTCGCTTCTTCCAGTCCCAGAGGGACTGGAGGACAGCAGTTGGACAGGGACTTTCCAACTCGCTTCTTCCAGTCCCAGAGGGACTGGAGGACAGCAGTTGGACAGGGACTTTCCAACTCGCTTCTTCCAGTCCCAGAGGGACTGGAGGACAGCAGTTGGACAGGGACTTTCCAACTCGCTTCTTCCAGTCCCAGAGGGACTGGAGGACAGCAGTTGGACAGGGACTTTCCAACTCGCTTCTTCCAGTCCCAGAGGGACTGGAGGACAGCAGTTGGACAGGGACTTTCCAACTCGCTTCTTCCAGTCCCAGAGGGACTGGAGGACAGCAGTTGGACAGGGACTTTCCAACTCGCTTCTTCCAGTCCCAGAGGGACTGGAGGACAGCAGTTGGACAGGGACTTTCCAACTCGCTTCTTCCAGTCCCAGAGGGACTGGAGGACAGCAGTTGGACAGGGACTTTCCAACTCGCTTCTTCCAGTCCCAGAGGGACTGGAGGACAGCAGTTGGACAGGGACTTTCCAACTCGCTTCTTCCAGTCCCAGAGGGACTGGAGGACAGCAGTTGGACAGGGACTTTCCAACTCGCTTCTTCCAGTCCCAGAGGGACTGGAGGACAGCAGTTGGACAGGGACTTTCCAACTCGCTTCTTCCAGTCCCAGAGGGACTGGAGGACAGCAGTTGGACAGGGACTTTCCAACTCGCTTCTTCCAGTCCCAGAGGGACTGGAGGACAGCAGTTGGACAGGGACTTTCCAACTCGCTTCTTCCAGTCCCAGAGGGACTGGAGGACAGCAGTTGGACAGGGACTTTCCAACTCGCTTCTTCCAGTCCCAGAGGGACTGGAGGACAGCAGTTGGACAGGGACTTTCCAACTCGCTTCTTCCAGTCCCAGAGGGACTGGAGGACAGCAGTTGGACAGGGACTTTCCAACTCGCTTCTTCCAGTCCCAGAGGGACTGGAGGACAGCAGTTGGACAGGGACTTTCCAACTCGCTTCTTCCAGTCCCAGAGGGACTGGAGGACAGCAGTTGGACAGGGACTTTCCAACTCGCTTCTTCCAGTCCCAGAGGGACTGGAGGACAGCAGTTGGACAGGGACTTTCCAACTCGCTTCTTCCAGTCCCAGAGGGACTGGAGGACAGCAGTTGGACAGGGACTTTCCAACTCGCTTCTTCCAGTCCCAGAGGGACTGGAGGACAGCAGTTGGACAGGGACTTTCCAACTCGCTTCTTCCAGTCCCAGAGGGACTGGAGGACAGCAGTTGGACAGGGACTTTCCAACTCGCTTCTTCCAGTCCCAGAGGGACTGGAGGACAGCAGTTGGACAGGGACTTTCCAACTCGCTTCTTCCAGTCCCAGAGGGACTGGAGGACAGCAGTTGGACAGGGACTTTCCAACTCGCTTCTTCCAGTCCCAGAGGGACTGGAGGACAGCAGTTGGACAGGGACTTTCCAACTCGCTTCTTCCAGTCCCAGAGGGACTGGAGGACAGCAGTTGGACAGGGACTTTCCAACTCGCTTCTTCCAGTCCCAGAGGGACTGGAGGACAGCAGTTGGACAGGGACTTTCCAACTCGCTTCTTCCAGTCCCAGAGGGACTGGAGGACAGCAGTTGGACAGGGACTTTCCAACTCGCTTCTTCCAGTCCCAGAGGGACTGGAGGACAGCAGTTGGACAGGGACTTTCCAACTCGCTTCTTCCAGTCCCAGAGGGACTGGAGGACAGCAGTTGGACAGGGACTTTCCAACTCGCTTCTTCCAGTCCCAGAGGGACTGGAGGACAGCAGTTGGACAGGGACTTTCCAACTCGCTTCTTCCAGTCCCAGAGGGACTGGAGGACAGCAGTTGGACAGGGACTTTCCAACTCGCTTCTTCCAGTCCCAGAGGGACTGGAGGACAGCAGTTGGACAGGGACTTTCCAACTCGCTTCTTCCAGTCCCAGAGGGACTGGAGGACAGCAGTTGGACAGGGACTTTCCAACTCGCTTCTTCCAGTCCCAGAGGGACTGGAGGACAGCAGTTGGACAGGGACTTTCCAACTCGCTTCTTCCAGTCCCAGAGGGACTGGAGGACAGCAGTTGGACAGGGACTTTCCAACTCGCTTCTTCCAGTCCCAGAGGGACTGGAGGACAGCAGTTGGACAGGGACTTTCCAACTCGCTTCTTCCAGTCCCAGAGGGACTGGAGGACAGCAGTTGGACAGGGACTTTCCAACTCGCTTCTTCCAGTCCCAGAGGGACTGGAGGACAGCAGTTGGACAGGGACTTTCCAACTCGCTTCTTCCAGTCCCAGAGGGACTGGAGGACAGCAGTTGGACAGGGACTTTCCAACTCGCTTCTTCCAGTCCCAGAGGGACTGGAGGACAGCAGTTGGACAGGGACTTTCCAACTCGCTTCTTCCAGTCCCAGAGGGACTGGAGGACAGCAGTTGGACAGGGACTTTCCAACTCGCTTCTTCCAGTCCCAGAGGGACTGGAGGACAGCAGTTGGACAGGGACTTTCCAACTCGCTTCTTCCAGTCCCAGAGGGACTGGAGGACAGCAGTTGGACAGGGACTTTCCAACTCGCTTCTTCCAGTCCCAGAGGGACTGGAGGACAGCAGTTGGACAGGGACTTTCCAACTCGCTTCTTCCAGTCCCAGAGGGACTGGAGGACAGCAGTTGGACAGGGACTTTCCAACTCGCTTCTTCCAGTCCCAGAGGGACTGGAGGACAGCAGTTGGACAGGGACTTTCCAACTCGCTTCTTCCAGTCCCAGAGGGACTGGAGGACAGCAGTTGGACAGGGACTTTCCAACTCGCTTCTTCCAGTCCCAGAGGGACTGGAGGACAGCAGTTGGACAGGGACTTTCCAACTCGCTTCTTCCAGTCCCAGAGGGACTGGAGGACAGCAGTTGGACAGGGACTTTCCAACTCGCTTCTTCCAGTCCCAGAGGGACTGGAGGACAGCAGTTGGACAGGGACTTTCCAACTCGCTTCTTCCAGTCCCAGAGGGACTGGAGGACAGCAGTTGGACAGGGACTTTCCAACTCGCTTCTTCCAGTCCCAGAGGGACTGGAGGACAGCAGTTGGACAGGGACTTTCCAACTCGCTTCTTCCAGTCCCAGAGGGACTGGAGGACAGCAGTTGGACAGGGACTTTCCAACTCGCTTCTTCCAGTCCCAGAGGGACTGGAGGACAGCAGTTGGACAGGGACTTTCCAACTCGCTTCTTCCAGTCCCAGAGGGACTGGAGGACAGCAGTTGGACAGGGACTTTCCAACTCGCTTCTTCCAGTCCCAGAGGGACTGGAGGACAGCAGTTGGACAGGGACTTTCCAACTCGCTTCTTCCAGTCCCAGAGGGACTGGAGGACAGCAGTTGGACAGGGACTTTCCAACTCGCTTCTTCCAGTCCCAGAGGGACTGGAGGACAGCAGTTGGACAGGGACTTTCCAACTCGCTTCTTCCAGTCCCAGAGGGACTGGAGGACAGCAGTTGGACAGGGACTTTCCAACTCGCTTCTTCCAGTCCCAGAGGGACTGGAGGACAGCAGTTGGACAGGGACTTTCCAACTCGCTTCTTCCAGTCCCAGAGGGACTGGAGGACAGCAGTTGGACAGGGACTTTCCAACTCGCTTCTTCCAGTCCCAGAGGGACTGGAGGACAGCAGTTGGACAGGGACTTTCCAACTCGCTTCTTCCAGTCCCAGAGGGACTGGAGGACAGCAGTTGGACAGGGACTTTCCAACTCGCTTCTTCCAGTCCCAGAGGGACTGGAGGACAGCAGTTGGACAGGGACTTTCCAACTCGCTTCTTCCAGTCCCAGAGGGACTGGAGGACAGCAGTTGGACAGGGACTTTCCAACTCGCTTCTTCCAGTCCCAGAGGGACTGGAGGACAGCAGTTGGACAGGGACTTTCCAACTCGCTTCTTCCAGTCCCAGAGGGACTGGAGGACAGCAGTTGGACAGGGACTTTCCAACTCGCTTCTTCCAGTCCCAGAGGGACTGGAGGACAGCAGTTGGACAGGGACTTTCCAACTCGCTTCTTCCAGTCCCAGAGGGACTGGAGGACAGCAGTTGGACAGGGACTTTCCAACTCGCTTCTTCCAGTCCCAGAGGGACTGGAGGACAGCAGTTGGACAGGGACTTTCCAACTCGCTTCTTCCAGTCCCAGAGGGACTGGAGGACAGCAGTTGGACAGGGACTTTCCAACTCGCTTCTTCCAGTCCCAGAGGGACTGGAGGACAGCAGTTGGACAGGGACTTTCCAACTCGCTTCTTCCAGTCCCAGAGGGACTGGAGGACAGCAGTTGGACAGGGACTTTCCAACTCGCTTCTTCCAGTCCCAGAGGGACTGGAGGACAGCAGTTGGACAGGGACTTTCCAACTCGCTTCTTCCAGTCCCAGAGGGACTGGAGGACAGCAGTTGGACAGGGACTTTCCAACTCGCTTCTTCCAGTCCCAGAGGGACTGGAGGACAGCAGTTGGACAGGGACTTTCCAACTCGCTTCTTCCAGTCCCAGAGGGACTGGAGGACAGCAGTTGGACAGGGACTTTCCAACTCGCTTCTTCCAGTCCCAGAGGGACTGGAGGACAGCAGTTGGACAGGGACTTTCCAACTCGCTTCTTCCAGTCCCAGAGGGACTGGAGGACAGCAGTTGGACAGGGACTTTCCAACTCGCTTCTTCCAGTCCCAGAGGGACTGGAGGACAGCAGTTGGACAGGGACTTTCCAACTCGCTTCTTCCAGTCCCAGAGGGACTGGAGGACAGCAGTTGGACAGGGACTTTCCAACTCGCTTCTTCCAGTCCCAGAGGGACTGGAGGACAGCAGTTGGACAGGGACTTTCCAACTCGCTTCTTCCAGTCCCAGAGGGACTGGAGGACAGCAGTTGGACAGGGACTTTCCAACTCGCTTCCAGGGTTTAATTTATTCATTTTTTGTGGAGTTACAGTTAACCCTGCTATTCCTTCCGACGGATCACAGGAAACGGGGCAGGAATATTCCAAGTTGTGTTATTTTACATAAACAGGGATTAAAGTTAATGCGTGTGGGTTGCCTGTTGCCTCAAAGCAGCATCGTTATAAAGTTAGTTACATCTGGAGTATGCAATGTTAAGAAGCTGCATTTTTGCTTCGTTTGGTTAACAATTCAGCACCGATATAGGAAATGATTCCTAACCATTTTTATCTGACTGATCGCTAGTTAGGCATTGGATGCTAACTGGGCAACAAGGGGATCCTGATGTGGAACAAAACATGATCTTACAACAGCTTGATATGTTTTTGTTTACGGAGATTGTGTGATAGCTTCATTAAGTTTGTGGTATATTTAATACAGGGGGGGAAAGTTATGATAGCTAACGATTCCTTCATATACCGTAAAATTGGGACCAGTTGTAGAGAAACTATTAAAATCGTAAAAAAAAAAAACGTTTTCACGACTTCCCAGGTGCATTGATATGTGCATGTGACTTGAAAAAGCAGGCTATTTACAGCTCATAAGTAGTTCTTTATTCTGATTTCTCTATTTTCGAATTGCCTATAATACACTTTTGTTTGCCCCCAAAATTTTGCATGAACTATTGTTTGTAAATTCTCTTGGGAGGACTGCATATTATTCCCAAGAGCATTTCAAATCCATAGTTTATGCAAAATTTGGGGGGCAACCAAAGTGTATTATGGGCAATTCGAAAATAGAGAATTGACTTAATGCAAATTATTTACAGTGAAGACTAGAGACTTGTAAGCCAGCGTTTGCTGCAATAGGCCATTTTAAGATGACGTCATTTTACTACAGCTAATAGAATCCTTCAGTGTCTTGTTCTTCAAACAATGCCTATTGCTATTTAAGGTGGTATCATACCCAGACATGGAAAATTTTGCATTAAGTTCAAGATTTCTTAAATGCCAAGTTATTACACTTATCGAGAGAAATTGATTGACATGTGTTATGGGGTTTATGGTCTCCATGGCAACCATGCCACGCCCTAAACTCCATGTTTTATTACCCAAACACTGGCAGCTATAACTCTCCATTTATGCAACATTATTTTGGATCTGAAAATTTCAGAGTTTGTTTAGCACACAGAGATCTGTGCAATGAACTAAAACCATGACAATCTACATCAGTCTTCTTTCATTTTACAAGGGTGCAAAGTGACGAAAACATTTCTTGCCACACCCTATTAACATATTGGATAATTTTGTTAGAATTTGGAAAATTATTCTGATGTTAGTTCATTGCATAGAGCAATACTATTCACAAATGACCGTAGCAAAATTTATTGCTTCAGGTAAAATACTCTTTCAGAGAGGTGTTGAGCTGCAACGTGTTTAGTCCAATTCCAACATTTGAGAAAAACGGACTTAAAAACAATCGATTCTAGATCAATTATAAGCGCGGGAGCACTCATTTAGCAGGTTTTATGAGCATTTAACTAATGTAAACAATAGTTGCTAGGGCCATTGCTACGGGAAAATTATATATCACCATTCAGTTATCTTATAGTTCACTTGTTTAGTGCTGCAAATTTAGTGAAATTCTTTCAAAATGTGATTCTCAAGTGTTTTAAGATTCCAATTTTGCAATTTTCAAAAAACCAACGTTGGAAGCTAGACATCGTATTTTAGGGTACCATTCCACCTTAAACCTCAACTGGATTCAAAATTTTAATAAGAAAGGAAAAACAAAGTGAACTCTGGGAGTTGTAGTAAATAACGTCATTGTGAAAATGGCCTATTCTGAGATAAAAGTAAAATCTGCAAAAGACCGCAAATGATAAAGCTGCTAACAGTATACGTACATGTAGGATCTGCAAGAGACATAATCAACCAAAAAATTAACAAACATACAATAAACTGCAAGGCTGATCTGACTACGTAAAAAAGTTGACTTTGCGAGACACCAATACGACAGAAACCGTTAAGGTAGGGTTGCAACCGTGGACAACTGTTTCGTTGTTATATCACAACTGTGTTTTCCGATAACATATCAGCATATTGTACTTATATTATACAACGTAGTACTGTAAGTAATATATAAAATATGAGCGGCAGAACTGTATGAACATTTACAATGGCGAGCCCCAGGTGACCTATTATAAATATTCATACAGCTTTGCTGCGTATATTTTGTATGATTTATAAAAGAATAGTGATTCAGCTTTTTAGCATTCCTATAGGTGGTTTGCACGTTACATCATGGTGGCCATGTTGGAGCACACCTACAAAAGAATTTTAATGAACTTCTTTTGTTATGTGCACCAACATGGCCACCATGGCCTTTGTCATTTGAGTCCCATAGGACTGAAGGTCACGTGAGTGAAAACCATCTATTAATGTTCTGTATCAGTGATGCAGTATTATTATAGCTGTTCTGTATCAGGATTTACAAATCTTCATTTAAATAATTCTCATTTCTATTGTACTTGTCTTTCCTTATGCCTGTTTATTTGTTTAGTTTATTCTAGGTGATTGTCAAGCATGATGCATTCTTTGGATATTTTTTTACAGCTTTTAACTAGAGAATTGCATGAAAAATTAATATTCATTCATGACATCAAGCATACAAAAAATTGTTCCTAAATTTCACGAGGCATGTTCGAGCAGTCAATTGTGTAATTAGTGATATAGCACTTTCGTCATTTATTTGACAGTTCACGCTTAACATCCACGATGTACTTCATGTAGTATGATGCATGTGAACCTATCAGAGAAACCTTACGAGCAACCTCAACTCATCTTATGTGACGTGTATAGTGGAATCAGGTTACAGCATAGCATTTCCCCGGTTCCAAGGGTGGACACAAAAATAAAATATTTAAGAGTATAGTTTTCCTAATTTTTAAACGGTAGAATTCTGAAATTAACGCCCCCTTTCCCTTGTTTGGAATTAACACCCAAAAGGGGCTGCAACTTTCAAGTAGCAGCTACTTCAGGGTGCTGGGCTGTTACTTTGGGCAATATTGTCACATCTAGCAGGTAGGAAACTGACATTTACAGTGCGATGTGCCTTATTATGAGCAACCAACAAACGTTTTCACAAGTTAGCCAACAAGAGAGCACAAATTGAATTGACAGGCATGCCTCCTTGCAAAGTCGAGTACGATGGACTGTTATCTTGTCACTTTTGTGTTTATCACAGGAGTGCATAGTTACAAAATACAAAGATTATATTCACTTTATTGCTTCACACGTATCCGCAGTTTGCAAAATGATAAAAAGAATTAGCTGGTGATATTGTGGAAACGTGTAGAAACTTTGCACTGTAAGTTTCAAAATTAACATTGGTTTAGAAGGGGCGTTATTTTCGGAATTCTATGGTACCATACTTTCAATGTCACATAACATTACAATGCAATATTACAATGCTAACAGCTCCTTAAAAGTGGCTTCCAGTTGTACATGTACTGTCACTGTGACCCGGTCATCTGTAATCAGTCTCACAATGAATCCCTTCTCTGTTGGTGGAAACATGCTCTGAAATAGTAAGAAACAGGTTTTTCGTCAGTCTAGCTCTAAACACAAGTGGCTATTTTGATTGTAGTGCCTTAAAGGGGCAATGTCACATATTTTAGTATCACTTTGACAAGCCAAAAAAACATATTTGTATTGACACAAACCTAAAAATAATGGATAAGTTCTGTTAACAATATTACTCCACTATTGCACTAAAACTATAGCAAAGTGTCTTGAAGTGCAAATGACCAGAATTGAAATGGATTGCAACTTGAGAAAATGTGAAGCTGCAGTCTTTAAAACATGTCCACATCGTCTGGTTGTGAGAGTGCAAGTTGCTTCAGGATCTGTAAAGTGAGGGTTGGGGAAATGTCATGTCACTTGATGATTTGCTTCAGTAAAGCTATTTTTTAACTTATAACAGAATGCTGTCCAATTTTAATACCTGATACCAACTAAGCTGACGCTCGGCATAAAATGCGTTTGATTTATGGCACTGCTCAAAATTGGGATGAATTATCTGCACATACTGTTATTTTAGCCGGCAATTTTCAAGCTTCTTTTAAAAGGCGCTTTTAAGTGCTGCCGTCCATCGTCGGACGATGGCAAAGCAAGAAAGAAGCAGCCATCGCAGACTGAATTCTTGACAGGCAGATCAACTGTACACTTTTAGAAACCACAATAAAAGACACTCATCATTATCTTAATAATTATTGCAAAACTAAGTACCTCCTTTTTCACAAAGTGTTATTTAATACCCAAAGTTTGTTCTTTACACAAAACAGTCTTCTTCGAAACATTTTTTTTTCTTTCAAAAATGAAATTTCAGATAAATTGAGGAGTGGTTCACCTTAGAAGTGCCTATCACCCCTAGAAAGTTATTTTCAGAATCAACTCTATATACATTGAATAGCTGAATGGTAAAATATTTCTTGCTTTGAACGTCGCGTTTGTGAGTTATAGAGATTTGAATTTACAAAATGCTAATTAGATGACGTCAACCCGGGAATCATTTATTATACAACTACTTGTTTACACCTCCAAGGGTTGACGTCATCTAATTAGCATTTTATAAATTCGAATCTCTATAACTCACTAACACGACATTCAAAACAAGAAATATTTTACCATTCAACTGTTCAATGTACATAGAGTTGATTCTGAAAATAACTTTCTAGGGGTGATTGGCACTTTAAGAAGGCTCGACTCGGCTTTTGCAGAAAAGACACACTTTGATTGTTTTTATACTTCACCAAGTTTATAAAATGTGATCAAAGTTTTATGTGTCACTGGTTTCCAAGGGACAGGGGTTACTATAGCAATGCTAGCTTATTGCCCTTTGTTTTAAACAATGTAATTCTTTTCAAAATCTTAAGTCAGACACTTCATAATGGAAACTTTCAAATGTTATAGTACTCTTGTATCACTAGCTGCAGATGAACTTTTAACAAAAATTAATGGTTTTCGAGCAAATCAAAAATCATTTTTACGGCATGATATGCAAAGCTGAAACATTTTTAAAATGCCCTTACATTACATAATAATAAATGTGACCCTCCATATGACTTTAAAGCTAAAGGTGATAGCACGCTCACAACAGTGACACAACATGCTTAGTGTGTCCTAAAACACGGATATGTGCATATTTAACTAGATTTAACAAAGGAGAGCACACTTGTTTTGTTTTTCAAGACTTAACACGCTAAATCTTTTGTTTCTCTTAGTGTGCGATCGATAGCACGCTTAGTGTGCAAGAATCAAACGTGACAAGTCATGGCGATGATTCGGCTGACACAAGTACGAAAAACAAACGAGAATGGAGCAAGAACAGAGCGAGACGTATGTACCGCTGTGACATTTGGCCAGGCGTTTGGATGTGAGCGAGAATCGGGCCATATTCAAGCCATCCCGTTTGAAAATTCAGTTATGGCCAGACATGAGCGAGATTCAAGCAACACAACTGATGAGTCCCGCTCTTAAAACGAGCAAAAATCAAGCGACGAATGTTTATCTCACTTAGATGGAGATCACGCGGATGGATCGATGGAATGCTTGCGAAAACAAACGTGGCTTATGTTTATTCCCAGCCCGAAGACACTCCAAACTTTCTGTGATGTTTTAGCGCGGTGGAATATACTTGGAATTGAAGGCTGAGAGTTTGGAAAAGCTTAATCTTAACTTGGAAAGCGAAACTACAAAGAAAACAGAGAATTGTCTGTATACTTGTGACTTTCTACATGCCAGTGTGTTTTCAGGTTTCAAATTACTGTTTTGACATATGCAAGTTCGTTGCACTTTTACCACTTTTCCCAAGGGACCGCCATGCACCTTTTTTTACGGCAACTACAACAAACTTCAAAGGCTTTAATTTTTTTTTTCTGCTACCAAACTTTCCCCACCGTCTTTAATTTTGATTATATATATAGATTATATAACGTCAACAATAAGTACAACAATAACATTTAAGTAAAGTAACGTCAACAATAACAATAAGTATTGAAAATCAAGTGAGAAGCAACAAAAACATTGGACTTGTTCTTTGTGCAATTTTCTATGCTGATTGTTATTATAATTTCAACCCGTGAGGTACATGTATGTTTGAACCTTTGATGTCACTTTATCGCATTTGCAACCAAGCCTTGGAACAAATAAAATGACTTCTTATGTTCGTAATGGATTGAAATTTGGCAAGATGAGTAAGAAAGTCTAATCGACAGTACACGAAAATGTAAAAAAATGAAAATCAAAAATTTGATCGCAGTGGCACTTTAAATTAGCAAACTGTCTCACAACAATCATTGTGAATTAATTAGTACACCTGCAGACCTAGAATGTATCACATAAGATCTGATATTATGTTTGGAGTTTCAATAATATTTGTTTATGATAGACTAGCATGAGTCCTGTCATTAATGTACAATCGAACCTCCCATAAACGGACACCATCGGGACCAGAAAAAGTGTCCGCTTAAGAAATGTGTCCGCTTATGGGAGGTTAAAAATGTAGTGTTCGTATGTGGCTGGGACCACGACTAAGTGTCCGCTTATGGGAGGTGTCCGCCTACGGGAGGTGTCCGTTAGCGGAGGTTCGACTGTACTACAAAATTCAGAAAGATGAGTTTGGCAGGGCTGTGCTTTGGCAGTGCCAGGGGGACATAATTTAATATGCAACTCTTACATGTATCTTCAGTGAGAAGAAAAACTGAGTTGTTGCCCTTTGGGCTCCCTATGATTACTGTAATAACAAAGCTACATGTAGCCTTGGTTGGTAATAAGAAAATTATTGTTAAATCAACATACTTTGACAATGTTAGTTGTTTTCTTCAATGGGTTCTCCATTCTCCTGTGTGTCCTGATCAAGCTACTGTGAGCCACTGTGCTTCCATTTCTAGTAAATGAAATTAAAATGTTACTAACAACTTACTGCCATATCGCATACATGTACATGTACAGCTAATATTCTAAAATAAATAGAATGACCAACTGTTATAAAAATACAACTTTTACTATTCCCTGTTCATCCCTTTAGGAATAAAAAAAGGAAAAATGTTTTTAAGTTGGCCTAGCTTAATAATAAATTAATAATATCATAAACAATCATTGCATGAGGTTTTTGTGATATCCAGAATAATGAAGGTCAAGGTAAGACGTACAGTAGTGTTATCAGCCTCAGCCTTACCGAGTCATTGATTATTCTGGATATCACAAAGACCATAGACCATAGAGACCTTTTCAGCTTGTTTTTTATTGGCAACTAATTGTTATGAACAAATAACCTCAGCTAACTTTATAACCTTTTATTAGTGTGCAGGAGGGTGGGGTTTTTGGCCCAACCCACACACTCAGCAAGTGAAAGCTTACAAAATTCCAGGAGTATTGAACTTGCTCTGTCAACTTCAGAATAACTAGATTACATCATGTGCTCTGTATCCCATGAACCTATGTACTATACCACAGCATTAAACTGACTTATGGGGTAAATTATTTGGCTGGAAAAAGGTTAAATACAATGAAACTTACTAGTACACAATATTAAATAATGACAATAACTTTCATCTGATACATGTACACTGTACCTTGAACTACACTGTATCTTAGCCAAAACCTCTTCATTCTGTAAACGTTTGTAATTGAAATTTCATTCATCTGGCCTTCTCCACTTTTTCTTTTTTCATTTCTCTCCTTGAGATCTTGGTATTTTGCATTTTTAATTTGTGGCAAACCACATGGAAGGTGTTTCAAGGCCAGGGCCATCAGTGATTTCTTTTAACATCTCAAGTACATGTATTTCCTAGAAAAAAAATACATTTTCCATAAGTACCGAAAATTATCTAAAATGAAATTGTTCACTGAATAACTATCTGTCAGGAAAACTATTATTATTTATGGTCAATCTTATGTGTATCAACCATTCAGGACCACTTACTTGATGCCCAAAGTGCTGGGTCTATTCCAAGACTCCAGACTGCTAATGGTCTTAGTGTACATGTATTTTCCCTTTACACACCATCACACAAGGGTTTAGCCAAGTGAAAGTCTAAAGAGAAAAAAAGAAATTAAACCTGGCAAACCATAAACATTCTATTAAGACCTCCAGGGGGCTTCTAGAGGGGGGGGGGGGGGGGGGGAGGGGGAGCTTATTTTAAAACTTGAAGATGGACTTGTTGTTCCAGGAACATGTAGGCGATATGCAAGTCAAAAACTACATGTACCACATTTTCCTGATTAAACACCAGGGGCATTTATTTAAAACTCTGCCTTGCATATATTCGGGGGCCTGCATTTATTAAATAGAGGTAATTTTTCATCAGTTTTCATGATCACATTTTAGATTTTTTATTCCTAAATTCTTAATTCAAAAGCTACATGAAAATTGATCAAAATATTCCTAATATTACCTTGATGAAAATAAAAAACAAGAAGTCTCAAAGAGACTATAATAGTCAATAAATTTAACCAGAAATTCAACTGATGATCCCTGACCTTGAGACTTTTATTTGTTTTTTCATATAAACTATTAACTCTGGATAAAGTAACAATGGAGCGATCCCCAGGATGATAAAGATGACAAATTTTACATCTCAATTACTTGAAAGTCCCATTGACAAAAAATCCAGCAAAATAGAGACTATGCAGTGACTGTTGTTGTCATTATTTGTTAATGTTTCTTTTTTTTTTTTCATTTAAAACTGACAAAATAGCAGTTTAAAGCGGCTGTAGCGTACACTGTAATCATTAATAAAATATTTCTACTGAAACAAAGCATATGGAACATTTATCATTAGGTGGAATGGCTGCTGCAGTTTATTCCACCTAAAACTATACATTTCATGGTAACAATCAGTTACACAATACCAAATTCAAATAAACACCGGGCCTCAGATAAACACAGTACATGTACCTCAAAAAAATGCCAGGGGGCATTTATTTAGAACTTGGGGCCAGCATTTAATCAAGAAAATATGTTATCACACAGGCAAGTGGCAAATCTTCTTGGTAAGGATAGAAATATTGTACACTTTTTGGTGTCATCCTGAAATTCGCTCACCCTTGAAATGGAGGATGCTGAACTGTAAGTTTCCAACCCTGTATAATGCATACACTGAAACAAAAGCCAAAACAATAGAATGCCTTTAGAACGACAGTCAAACCTCTTCACAACAGCCACCTTGGGGACAGAGGGAAGTGGCCATTATGGAGGGGTACAACATTTTATTTCAATAAAAATGCTTAGCATACATGTATGAATATGTAACACAACCAAAATATTCAATAAAACAGAAATCAAGTGTTCAGAACAAAAATGTTAACAAAACAAAGCGAGTAAGGTCCAATAAGTACATCAGTTTGTAAATGATCGTTTGCTTTTATTATACAGTTTATTTTCTCTTTCGTGAAATGAAGCTGTCAAGGGTTGTCTGCTTGAGTGATCTTTCACACATTTTACTAAGCAAAGCCATTACTGTGCTTGCAGCTTGGACAAGTTCTTCGTTCCCATGAAACTCAGTAAACAAAGCTACATGTACATCATCAGCAGCTGCTAATGCTTCTTTCGCCGACTGTAACTTTGGTTTACTAAGGAGGTTCAAAATCGTGCACTAAACATGTGCCCCAATTAATAAGATACTGTACAGCCGGACAACGTGCAGTACAGATCAGGTTTCTTGACCTTTTATTAATGTACGCCAAAACACTGTTCGTCAATCGTTGTTTAAGTGGCCATGGTGGAGAGGTTATTTTGGTAGCTGTGACAAGCTTTAGTGGCCGTTGCCGTTATGGAGAGGTAGCCGTTGTACAGAGGTTAAAACAAGAGTGAATCAAGGGCTCCTAAGAGCCAACCCTGTGAATAAGAAATGCAAACGCATAACACAATATTGCGGTAAGCTTATGTTTTCAAACTGACAAGGTTCAATATTTTTTTAAAATTTAACGTTAGCATTTTTGACGAACGCAAAAAAAAAGTACATCACTTTCATATTTGCAGGGCAACTGTATTTAAGTTTATATGTCTAATAAAGTTTGTTTGTTGTTATTGTTATTGTAATGTCCAGTCCGAAGAAGAAAGAAAAAAGTAAAGAAAAAAAAGAAGTTCCTGAGCTGGATTGGACTTTAACTCGTGCTTCCCGACTCCAATTCCCGACACTGACAACCACTCGACCACCGAGGAACACATGCTTAGCAGAGACTAAATGAACTGGATAAACTGAGCAATTAAACTGAACAGTCCACAGTCATACCAATCTCAACAGTCATAGCCACAGCCACAGTCATACCAATCTCAACTCATATCAGCAGTTAAACTGAACAGTCCATAGTCATACAAATGCCACTTACACAGTTTTGTAAGCTTAAAAACTGTGTGAGACAAAAGCTTTTTGTCACACAAGAAATTGGTCAGTTAGACAACTATTCTTGGCTTGTACATGATGGCATAAAAATTCAAAAATTTAAACTTTACATCCTACAAAGCTGTTTCTAACATGGTATGTGGATAGCAGTATTATAATTTTTCACAAAAAGTTTCAGGTTTCAAAGATGTTTTGCTTCCGATTGATAAAGGTCTTAAATGTGTCCCGCAATTTGTCACGCTGTTTCAAATAAGCTGTGAAAATAAACACAATTGAAGCAGTTGAAAGTTATTTTTGCATTGTACATGTAGAATGATGCTTATCAGCTAATATAATGTAACTTAATATATATAGTGAATCCAATCTTTTGTGATGAGACTTTTTGTGCAATCATGACTTTGAAGTTTGGCCACCATGATGTTGGTGTACCACTTTTGTACACCAAGATGGCCACTCATACATGTTTTACTAAAAACGTCTAATTCTCATTCACCTAAAACTCTTGCACAAAATGCTCTGGAGCTTCAAAATTTGGCCCAGATGTGGTTTTAAACTCGCTACAATTCCATAAAAATTTTCAAATTGAAATCTGTTTAATAATGCTTCTGAATTTTGATATGACATGATGTACCTTATTCTTACTAAATTTCGTGCATACTAAATTTCGGGATTTTGGCGTCGCGAAAATTAATACTTGTGAATAAAAGTGAGCGCGAAAATTAAAATCGCGAAATTTAATACCATAAATATATGTAAACATCGCGTATAAAAATAATAATAATTAATACAGGTTGCGAGTCACAGACTTGTCGGTAATTGTCCTGAATTAAAACTGTCCCTTCTGTCCTTAAAATTCTTAAAAATAATTTCTTTCTGGTGTTAATAACTATTTCGTGTAGAACTCTTCCTATCTTCAGCTGCCTGTAGATCATCCAAAACCTCTTTGGTACAGTCATCAGATGTTCCATTTATTGGCACCTTGTAGTTAAATTTAATTTGGCATTTAGATTTAATTTCCAGAAGCTAGTACCCTTCAAAATTTAAGTTCTTCTTATTCTACATGTGATAGCTATTATGTGAACATTCTTTTAGGGCTTGGGAGAGTAAAGAAATGGAATGGCAAAATCGCGAAATTGAATAAGCATAACTAGTCTAGGAGCCAGCTCCGAAAAAATGTCGATTCGTTGCACCCCCCTGCTATATTTGTCTGAATAGCACAAAATGATAACACAATATCAGAGGAATACGGATTGACATTTTTTATTGCTGGGCCAGCGGGACATCACGTCGTTATCGGGCATTTTCTACCGGGTACCTTTTAGTCCCACTTTGTTAATTATGCAAATTTTAATTCTGCCATGGAGTTTCATATAAATGTAAGGTATAGAGAAATTTCGTCCAAATTCTCCAAACTTGGACACAGCAGTAAACATTAATCATTCTTAGATTTAAGCATATATCAAAGTTGTTTCCATGGAAACTGTTGCTACGAGACGCAATTAATTCAGTTCGTAGAATGACATCAATTTTACATGTTTCAAATCGAAAATGATTTTAGGAAATGTTGTCTGCCAGAGTTTTGAAGCACGATTTTATCACATTTTGTCTACTAAAGTGTTTTTATATCTTAGTCTGCTTAAAATAGACGTTCTTTGTTACTATTTCCAAGCGTCAAACCTCAAAGTTTGGTCAATGAATGCTTCAAGACACACCACAGTCGTTTCCGCTTTCTCATATTGGTCACAAATGAAAACTATTGTACTTAATCCTATAGTTAATGCAATAACCATAGCTCCTGGAAGAGTAAGTAATGTTCAGGATTGCACGCAGAAGGGGGCATCACAAAGTGTCCTCATCTATAAAAGTTCCCCATAACACACACATAATTCTGTTACATATGAAGTACAGTCAACTCTCTCTAAGGCGGACACCCTCGGTACCAGATTTACTGTCCGCCTTAGAGAGGTATCCCCCTTACAGAGGTGTCCGCCTTAGAGAGAGTTCGCGCAACCTAATACCCGAACATCAAAACTGAAACCAGTGCTTTGTTACTTTAATTGCAGTGTACAATGTAGTCAGTGCAAATGAGTAGTTGTATAACTGACGGGAAAAGTGACTTAAGATTGGATTGACTTTAAGATTCAATTATTGTATTGTAAGGTCTGGTATATTTATTAAAACCCCTGTTATCAGATTGCGTTAATTTTTCGGAATTTTGGACCTGTTTTAAAATTTTGTAAAGATCCAGTGTCCGCTTTGAGAGGTTTTTTGAACCAACATGTTGAAAAAAGTGTCCGCTGTCCGCCTTAGAGAGACGTCCGCCTGAGAGAGAGTTCAGTTACAGAGAAACAAGTAAAATTTGACAGGGACTAAATTTTCTGTCCGCCTTAAAGAGGTGTCCACTATAATAGAGAGAGTTGACTGTAATATGAAAATGACTAATAACAGTCAAATATGAAATACTTCTTAAACAATACTTGTGTGAAATCATAAGTGCCAAAATCCCAACTAAACGTCAAACTTTTATTCCTCCAAAACAAGCACCACTTTTACGAAATTTTCTAATCGTTACCTAGTCATCACTGGTCTCCTCTAAGCAGAGTGTTCTGACAGGTTTCGTTATTCATACACAAGCAGGCTTCTGTGCAGGGTATGCAGTTTGCCTTGCATTGACACATAGTCGTCTTTCTTGCACGCTGAACGGTTGAATTTAAAGCCGGGTCTTCAGCTTTAAAAGACCCGTCGGTGCAGGATTTTTCGTCATCAATGCCGTCCTAATATGTTGTAACAGACTATAGCTTCTGAAAGGAAGACTTTCCTTGTTTTCTTGTTTGTGACAGAACATCCAGTATCTTGCAAGGTCTGCTGTGGCGGTTCTATCAAAACTGTCACTGGTGTAGAGAACAGAAACTTGTATTTTATGTATTGG
Organism: Cladopsammia gracilis; assembly: GCA_022457155.1. Taxonomy (NCBI): domain Eukaryota; kingdom Metazoa; phylum Cnidaria; class Anthozoa; order Scleractinia; family Dendrophylliidae; genus Cladopsammia; species Cladopsammia gracilis. The sequence continues at coordinate 131,638 of JAJGOT010000764.1, read as the reverse complement.
TCTTTAACGTGGGGGGGGGGGGGGGAGGGGACAGCTCGTTGCATGACAGAGATGTAAAGAAGTACACGAAAAACACTGCGAAATCTGTGTCAGGGGACTGGATGACGATCCTTCCACAAGTTTCTGAAGCGTGCTTGTATCTGCCTATTCGTGGTATGTCATTCTGAAGCTCTGACAAGACTGTCAAGGAAGTCTTATGGTTACACTTCTTCACCTGCATTGGTTTGGTCGCAGAAGCTTCCAGCGATCAATAACCCTTTTTCCAGGTCGGATCATGGACTACTTTGCCATCGCACATCATGTATAAAAAAGAAAATGCACTATTGACGTCCTGTCCACAGCATTACTAATGCATTTGACACAGTGCTTCAGAATTGGAGTCTTGTCAGAGTTGATATGAATTTCCTTTGCTGGAATGTTGGCTGCTTTGAATAATTCTCCTGGCTAAGTTTCGCTGTGACTGCTCTAAACAGCTTCTTCAAAAATATTTCATTGAGCTGATTTCAGAGATTGCGATCCCATGCCACCGAAGATTAAGGCCGCTTTCAGCTCACTTCTAGGGAGCCTTGCCTATACTAAAGTACGCTAATAAACGACCAAACCAGCTTATGCCAGCATGATAACTTCCCTTTCTTCTGCTCTTCATATTCTGCCCTTCTTGGACAAAAACACAATCGTCATCACATTAGCCAGTGTGATTTTATCCCAAAAATCAATGGCATCGCTGGGAAGCCTTCTGGATGCAAATTCTTACACTCAGGCTGCTCCGGTCTGTTTGGCGCCTGTAAGTTAATCTGCTTTCTCAGTAGGCATCACTAAGCTAGTTGCAATATGGAGGAATGTAGCTACATACATACATATACTTTTTGTTAAGGCAGGATTGCTTGCTGAATACTTTTTGTTAAGGCAGGTTCCTTGTTTTCCCAAACCAGATGAAAGGGGTTTACTTTCTGGTCCTCCTTCCTTGACGTCGCACAGTGTTTGGTAGCAGCATTAACTTCAGTCCTTTCGTGGCTTGTAAGAAATACCTATTGAGTGGAGCAGAATTTATGGAAATGCCAACTATCCCCCCGCGTCTTCCTGTTATGATATGCGGTTTGTCCAAACCTGGAAGAAAGGCGGTCCCAATCTGCCGATAGCGTGGTTTCCCTTCTTAAATTTTCGATGCACTTATGCAGCCACAGTTGTTAGTAACCTCGTGTCAGAAATATATACTGGAAGCCATATAAGAAAACAAGGATTACATCGCCCAGGGCATGTCCTCGGCAACACCTGCAGCTGTGCCGACTTACGCACTTGGCCCTGAGGGTTCTCATCCGACCCTGAAAGGAATACTGAAGCCTGGTGACTGCCTTAGATACCGGACTCTAGCACGATGTCATACAGTCCACTATCTTCAAAGCAAGTCAGCAAGTTAATTTAGCGAAACGTGAACACCTCAGTTCCAAACGCATAACAGTATATTTCCTAGGCTTTAGCGTAAATGACCTAGACAAAGGTAATGACGCTGTGTTTCTGTTATGTGCTGACCATCATGTTCTGGGCATTCGTCATTAACGTACATATGGTACTGTAATCTATAGCTGAAGCGTTTATCATGGGCTGCTATCCAATAGATGTGACTGGTGGAGACTGAGAGGACATTCTGGCATTCAGTTTGGGATGGGGCTGGTGATCACTTTGACGCAGAGGGCCGCTATGAAACACGCTTTGCTGTTTAGACGACAAAGGATCCAAGTGAAGTCAATTCGGATGGACGGATCGGAGAGGATCACCTTGTCACTCAGACCATTGCTGCCTGATCTTCTCTCTGTACAACACCACTGTTGGCCGTCGTCCAAGAGTGCTGGTGAACACGACCACAGGCTTCACAGCTGACTGACTTCGCAGAGATACCCTTTTATAGGAATGATCGCCAAATAATGCTGTTTTTGTTTCGGCCGGTATAACTGATTTATTTCCTTTGAAACAACACCATAGTCTTGGCATGCGTTGTCCCGATTCCCATCTTCCCATGTCATTGTTATCTCCGACAAGCTATATACATGGGCCAGGCATAAATTAGAGCGCATCGCAACCCTTTTGCTGTGATGGCTTCGCGATAATTCCATGTGTAGTACCGGTGTCCATGTGATGTCTTTGAATAACGAACAGTGTTGTATACTTATCGTCGCGTCGTACTGGCTCAGTCTTCTCCGTTTTTAGTGATAAGCCAAACTTTCCACTCCTGGTAAACTTGTTTAGTAACTGCAGACACCGAGTTGACCTGAATTCAGTTTTGTATGAGAAACAACGGTCGACGACAAACAACCGGGCGTGAAACGTTTGTTTGTCGAAAGAATGATGGCGCATTAATACGTTTATAGAAGAAGAAAGCTAACAAGGATGTACATATAGACTAAACGCTTTAAAACTTTAACGCTTTAAAACTTTAACGCTTTAAGACTTTAACGCTTTAAAACTGGACATGAAGCTGAACTTAACACCAATTGATTTAGATTTAAACCGAATTTGAATGCATTTCTAATTCGCTTCCAAGTTTATATTCTAAAAACTATGGAAACAGGATATTGCAATGCATTCAAACCAAAAAAATAGTCAAGCTGATTCTGTCTATCTGTATTGTTTCTGCCTGCTCTTGCAGGAGCTGTGGTTACTGCAATCTTTTCGGGGAAGTTCTGGTTTACATGTGTGACCAAAACGGGAACTAAAAATCAGCAGTGGTGTGTCTTGTAAAGTTCTCGGGGATTTGAAGCTTGAAAACAATTAAAAAGGACATTTCACTTGACAAAATGGGAAAAAAATCCGTACGTCTTTTCATTTGAAGCCTAGAAAATTGCTGTAACTCCGCTATCCACTGGAATAATCTTGTCTCCTAGGAACAGTTTCAAAGGATACAGTCCAAAACACTCATAAATAAAAGAATGACGTATGTTTGATGTTATGTCCAAGTTTGGCTTATTTGGACCAAATATTGTACACTTTAAAATTATTTGAAACTCCATTGCAAAATTCAAATTTGTATATTAATTAGCGAAGTGCGGCGAAAAGGTACCTGGTAAAAAATGCCTGATATCGGGGTGATGTCCCGCTGGCCTATCAATAAAAGATGTCATTCTACATTCCTTAGATAATGTTATATCATTTTTTGCTATTCAGACAAATATAGCACAGGGGTGCAACGAAATTCATTTTCTAGGCCTCTTTTCAGACTTGGCTCCTAGACTAAACACTTGGTCACTTTTTTCCTGGAATCGCGAAAATTAATCGTAGTTACTAAAAGAAGGAATGACCTACAATGACCTACAATGAGCTACAATGACCTACAATGAGCTACAATGACCTACAATGAGCTACAATGAGCTACAATGACCTACAATGAGCTACAATGAGATACAACGATCAGCCACAATGACCTACAATGAGCTACAATGAGCTTTAACGATCTACAATGAGCTACAACGAGCCACAATGACCTACAATGAGCTTCAACGACCCACAATGAGCTACAGTGACTTAGAAAAAGCTACAATTAACTAAAATTAGCTACAAGGGGTTTATAATATCACCATCCTTACCGTTATATACCATAGAAAGGTCGGTCCCGCGAGAGGAGAATAATTAGCGACCACTCGTTCACTTCTGAAAATCACCGGAAGTAACAAAAGGCTGTACCTGTACAAACTCACGGCTTTAGCATTCCATCTTACATTATCTTTGAACCGGAAGTGGTCTTGGTTCTTGTCGATCACTGCTCAGGGACGTAACTTACAAAGGGGCAAGGTGCTTGTTTTGTTAGGAACACTTTCCAAGAATACCAAACATTATCCTAAGGTGTCCAAGAATAACCCAGCATGTTCTAAAATTTTTGCAGATTTTCCATGATTCTAGCTTTCGTGGCAGGTGAGAAGCGTTGCGTGACAATCCATGTAGCTACGTGTATAAACGCAGTACTATACATGACATAAAGTGTATAAATAGTTATACCTCATTTCAAAGCTATTAAAATAAAGAATAAAAAAAATCCCTCCAAGATTTGAAGAAGGAATCACGGGGCCTTTTGCAGATTGCCGATGCTAGCCGATGATTCCCGAAAGATAGTTACCGATATCCTTGTTTTAACATTTGTGATAAAAAAAGTTGAAGTGAAATGTTTGAAAGATAATATTTTTGAACCGGGAATAAACTTATTTATAATATGACCATACGGCCCCGCTGACGCAATCCTAAAGAAAATAGAATCGCAAGGTGACGTGAGCGGGGCCGGACGGGTTGACGCGAGCCGGTCCGGAAAGATAACGTAAAGATAACGTGATTTTCAGAAGTGAACGGGTGGTCGCTAATTATTCTCCTCTCGCGGGACCGACCTTTCTATGGTATATAACGGTAAGGATGGTGATATTATAAACCCCTTGTAGCTAATTTTAGTTAATTGTAGCTTTTTCTAAGTCACTGTAGCTCATTGTGGGTCGTTGAAGCTCATTGTAGGTCGTTGTGGCTCGTTGTAGCTCATTGTAGATCGTTAAAGCTCATTGTAGCTCATTGTAGGTCATTGTGGCTGATCGTTGTATCTCATTGTAGCTCATTGTAGGTCATTGTAGCTCATTGTAGGTCATTGTAGGTCATTGTAGGTCATTGTAGGTCATTCCTTCTTTTAGTAACTACGGAAAATTAATACTCGCGAAATACAGCTCCCGAATTTTCGCGAAATTAAGTACGCGCGAAGGTACAATAGTAAATGTACAATAAAAGATGTAGCTTGCGGAGAAATAAGAAATGAAGTTTACTTTACCGTGTTGGTTCCGTAGTGTCGAAAAAGCTAAAACATCCTTGGCTCAGTTGCTGCTGTCGCTGAGAGAACTCAATCTTCCAAAGTTGTTGCCATGACAGACGGCCGTTCTATTCAACAGGAAACTTGTGGTAACGACCAGAAGGAAGCAAGCAAGATCATAACAGTGACAAAGATACACACTGACAAAAGGTAAGCTTATATAAATACCTTCTTGAAGGAAGATTTCACCGGCTTTGAGCTCTCCAATTTCGGCTTTTTTTTCGGCTTATTCTTCAGGGTTTTAACAATTGATGTTGAACGCTGAAAAGGTGTGCATTCATTCTGATAATGAAAAAATGCTTCGTTACAATTCCTAATTGCACATACAATCCAGGCCGCCATGTTGATTTTGTGACATGTGACCAAAAATCAGTAGAAACCAGTCTTCCTCCTCGTTCGATCCACTCCCCCTCTGAGGTGAAAGGTCGGAAGCACAAGAATAAAATTGACGACCGGGCTATCTTTTAATTTTAGCAATTCTCAAAAACAGACTTACGCGACCGTTTGCACAGTACATTAGACCGTACAAAAGTTCACAAAAACAACTTTTTCTCCGTCTAGAAGAATTAGTACGACTAATTTCCAAATAAAATACACCTGCTGCTTATAAAAATTGTCCGAGAAACTGATTTGGAAATCAAAATTGCAAAAAATACACAAACATATTTGCATAAGACCACGCGAGTGAAGTTTACAACTGTAAAATGCAAGTCTTGTTTTGTTTTGTTTACATAAAATCGCTTTTCAACCTATGTAATGAATGAACAAACACATAAAAATGGACAACACAATCTTCTTTCGAAAAATTTTATTCAAATCTCCATAAGTTTATGTTTAAAAGCAAAACGCGAACCATTAAGAGCTCATCGAGGCCGAGATGTCTCCGATGAAAGAAATCAAAACAACTGAATTTAATTGAGCGCGTTATAAACAATTCTCCCGAAAACTAGCGAGAACACAAAAAAGTCAATCACAGATTGATATCAACATAAATTCCCATCGAAAAATGTATTTTGTTTTACCTTTAAGTCCCTCCACTGCTTGGAAATTGTTTAAATCTCCGCTTCTTCAGTTCTGAAACCCGAAGTGACAAACATCTTCCCGCATTGCTCCCATCCTCGAAGCAAGATTTTATCTCTGAAAGCTCTTCTATTTCCACTATAGCGGATTCTGAGTATCCCTTAATTAGTATCCCTGTCTTGAGTAGCAAACCGCGAAAAAATTCAGGAGAATAAGGACTTTAATTTAAACGGTTTTCTCCGCAAAACACAGCAGTGTTTTCCCAGGTGACGTGAAATTGCAAAGATCCCGGTTGTTGGGTGGCGTCATAAGCGCATGTTTTGCGACGGTCTACGCGCCCGCGAGTTAATCCTAAGCGACGGCGAACAGCGGCGGCGGGCACACAACGCGCCCGCGAAACATTCCGCTAGCCATGACCATGAAAAATGACGAGCATGGGTTCTATGGTTCTCTGGTTCTATGAGTATGGCGCTCCGCGCGGGCCTTCGGCCCGCTGAGCTCCGCTAAAAATGCCGTACTGCCCGCCGTACCAATTTTTAAATGCCATTTGCCAGTAAACCTTGTCTAGACTAAATTCTTCATGCAACTGATCAGTTTCGCTTAAAATGATACCCTATTCTCGACCAAAAATCTCTGATTACCATACCCTATCCTAGACTATAAAACTGCCTGAAAACCATACCCTTCACAGCGGCACATAGCTATATAGCTCATATATGGGAGTACCCCCTCCCCCCGGGCTTGACATTCATTCTCAAATCTTTTAAAAGTTGAAGAGTTGATGACCTCATAATTATATACTCTCCAGTTGTCTCTCTGGTAACAAAGCCGCTGTATTTTATATTAAAAACGCGGGAAGTTTGTATTTTGTTGGCTGCGCATAAAAAAATATTTCGGATGCAATTTTGTGCACACGCGCGCGGAATTTTAACACAAAGAGCTGGTTGGTCTTGTCAATGAACGTGTCATGGTGTTCCAAAAATCATTTTCTTTCTTCTGATCCTTCTACTGTAAAGTGAACTTCATCCCTGTTCATCCGTTGCTTCAATAACTAAGTGTCTCGCGGAATAAAATGACATTGTTAACTAAATTTTAATGAATAATAAGTAACTAATTAACAACAACAATGACAATAACAATAACAATAACAATAACAATAACAATAACAATAACATTTTTTTTATCTTTTGCATCTTTTATATGCAAATTTTTCTCATCTTATGTTATTGTTGTTGTTAATTAGTTACTTATTATTCATTTAAATTTAGTTGTTACTTGTATTCTAAACGGTCACTTCTGAGGATGTATGTTGTAACATACCCGGCATAGTAAATCGAACGTTCGGAAATCGAACTCAATCGAACTCAATCCGTGGATTGAGTTCGATTGAGTTCGGCAATCGAGCGAAATCGAACACCGGACTTTCAGTGAGTTCGATTTCCGAACAAATCGAATTCAATCGAACAAATCGAACTCAATCCATCTGATTGTGTTCGACTGAGTTCGGAAAACCGAACTCAATCGAACACAATTAAATGGATTGGGTTACTTTTATGCAAAAATACAATGACGTCAAAGCGGCATTCCTGGTAGCCTTTTACTACGTTACTACGCGTTTGAAGCTTACAATCCACAGCGCATCTGTAGCCATTTCTGCGGAATTTCTTCGTTTACGAAAAACACGTGCGCTACACTCCGGGCTGACGTAGATCTGGTTATGGATTTTCAACGCCTGTTTTACACAAATTACGACTTCGAAAATTGAACGTTCGATTGGGTTCGATTGATTTTTTTTCTTTTCGGTGAGTTCGATTTCGTTCGATTGCCGAACTCAATCGAACTCAATCCATGAATTGAGTTCGATTGAGTTCGATTGAGTTCGATTGAAATTTAGTTCGATTGGGTTCGATTTACTATGCCGGGAACATACGAAACGTCAAGTTAATATTTTGTTTTCCAACATGCGTTTTATTGTCATGTTTGTCACTGCAGTTTGTGTGCTATTTCTTATTAAGCTACGATGGCCAAGGATAATTAATATTTTTTTGTTGATTTAGCTACCGTGCACAAGGAAATTTTGCGGATTGTCCGACTGAATTGTTTTAGCGGGAGGAAATTTTTGCAGGTTGCGGAGACAGCTAAAATTTCTGCTGGAAGGAAATGTTTGCGGATTTCTGGTCCAGTATAAATAAAATCCAAGGCATCGGTATTAAACGGCAATTTTACTTCCCGACCGGAGGTTTGTATAATTCCCATAGTTATGGTTGCTGTTCTGGCGCCAATATGAACATAAACAACGAGAAAACTAGTGAGTGAATTATTGTACGTTGTTGTAAAAACGTAACAGTATTATGATAACAGTCTCTGGTTCTTTTGAGGACATGTCTGGAGTTGAATCGGGAATACAAATGACTGTTGTGTCGGTCGCCTCGGAGTTATGAGAGTTCACTGTTATATGAGAGTTATGAGTTATGAGAGTTCACTGTTAAAAAGTTCCTATTGGTGTAAACAATGTTTATCCAGCGCCGGAAATTGTGGCCGAAATTAAAGCGCTCTAAACCGCGTTGCAAAAAGCCGTGATTAACCCGGTCGAAAGCCTTTTCCTGATCCAGACAATAACAGCGGCCGAAAGCTGTTTATGATTTACATAGTCGATTGTATCCCGGTGTTAGGAGGAAATTGGCAATACGAACGAGAATTTAAAGAGTTTTGTGCGATTAGAAATGTTGAGTGGAAAAGACGTATTTACTTCACTTTTGACAGACAGACAGACAGACAGACAGACAGACACCTTTATTTAAAAATAAAATTCTTGACGGTATTATTAAGCTTATATTACGAATAGAATTCAAGTTTACGCTTTGCTGTTAGCAGTTTTCACGTTTCGCTATCTTTGCTATTTGGTAGTTTTTCAAGTTTTGCTATTGGTATTAGATCAACAGCTGGATCAATTTAGCTTGGTTTACTCCGCATTCAGCTGTGAAAGGTTTTGCTTAGTGTGAAATTCGCTTTTATTATAAGCTTTTGTGCTATTCATCGAAATTTAATCTTCTAAAAGTCAACAGGGTTTTGTTTTTGACAATCAAACTTAATTGTTTTAACCTCTTTGAAAAGCATTCAATTACTGTACCACCTTCTGAACAATAGTTTACCTTGAGTTAATTTATCGTTCTTAATTCGTTCCACAACTCCGCGGTGTCTATTCAAGTTGACACCTTGTTATTAAATTTATCATATTCTAAGTTATGTCTAGCCGATTTTTCACGTATCAAGCTGTACACACAATAGTTGTTATTACTGTTCTAAATTAGTCTCGTCCGGCACTCACGGTGTTTTTTCAGTTTTATTTAACTAATCAACGACTTGGCAAGTAATGGTGTCATTTTGTTTTTTTCAGTATGAATAGTTTAGCTGACTCATCGAAGTCAAATTTAGTAGCTTTTGTTGTAGGTGAATAACTCGATAATGGTACATCGCTAGTACGTGCCGTACAAGTTATTTGCCGACCTTGCAAATCTATTGATACGACACCATTACGTGCTTAAAAAGCCACTTGCTGACTTGGCTTTTCTGCTACTTCTTTGTTTTAGGGTTTTCAAATGTAGATTACTTTTAAAAATAGTTTTATGAACAATGGACACTTGGGTTAAAAATATATTTTGAAATTTACTTTTGCTGAGCTCAAAGAATTTCGCTTGACACTTCATTATGTTTCTTTGTGTTGAACACTTGAACACATCACGGGCTATGAGAACGATGGGCCATGTACTCGGTTTACTGCACTGGCAGCACTTGCTTATGGACAGTAAATCGTTCCGCTTCTTTTCCACTTTCGCCTTTACACTTCGATAATCATATATTGCAGATATTAAGCACCATTTGAACAACCCTGGTGAATCAGGAGCTTCTAATGAATGTAATGTATTGAACAAGCCTGCAAAGCATCCAGGTCTATGATAACGATGGGCCACGTGGAAAAAACAGTGTTTTTTCGACTTGTTTTTTTTTTTTCAATGTTGTTTTTCGATGTTGTTTTTCAATGTTGATTTTCAATGTTGTTTTTCAATGTTGATTTTAAATGTTGTTTTTCAATGTTGATTTTCAATATTGTTTTTCAATGTTGTTTTTCAATGTTGATTTTCAATGTTGTTTTTCAATTTTGTTTTTCAATGTTGTTTTTCAGTGTTGTTTTTCAATGTTGTTTTTCAATGTTGATTTTCAATTTTGTTTTTCAATGTTTATTTTCAATGTTGTTTTTCAGTGTTGTTTTTCAATGTTGATTTTCGATGTTGTTTTTCAATGTTTATTTTCAATGTTGTTTTTCGACATTGATTTTCAATGTTTTTCCGAATTTCGGTGTTGGGCAATTTTTCTGATCATGATTTTTTTTTCTCTGTCTTGGGATTGTTCCATACCTTGTTTTTCCTTTGGCTCGCTGTGCATTATTTTTTTTTTCTTTACTGTTGCTTTGCAGGAATATTTTTTTTAATAATTGCCCAACCCCCTCCCTAAAAAGTGCTTGAAGCGGGCTGTGGAATGTAAATGTAAATGTTGACTGGACTATACATATTGATAGATTCCAGATTGTATATTGTGAATTGCTAATATGCATGTAAAACTCCAAAATGAAAACAGGGTGAAAACTGAGACCAAACGAGCCAGTTTCGAAGCCCATCGGGCTCCTTGTTGCACTTGATTTCAGTGGAACAGTCAAACTGGAAGAAAAATAGGTTGATAAGGTCAATTTGCTACAAATTTGGATTCAAATAGACCTTTTCACGGTTTCTGACGCCATCATTCGGTGGAAAATGAGGTTGTAATAAGCTATTTCAGCCGAATTTTGAAATTTGGAATATCCCCCAACGGTTTGGAACGTGTTTATTTCTTTGCTTCTATCACTTTTGGCGATGGTTTCTTCCAATTTCAAGATAATAAAGTAGCTTAAAGCAAGCTCATGAAAACACGATATTTCATCCGGGACACTGACCCTTAAAGATCGGTGATTGAAGGGACCGGAATGGATCAGAAGTCGGGACATGAAAACGTGCACTTGAGACAAAAAAAAAGGGGGAATGATTTTTAAAAATATATGCAATTGAATAACGAATTTCGCAAAAAATGTCGCAAAAACCGTGACCAAATAATTATCCCACCATCAGTTTTACTCGGAACTCTTCTTTTAGTTTTCAGCATTCATTCGAACCTCCGTGCGCTAATGGCCTCCTCCCGACAACGGCCATGTTGCTAGTTTTTTTTTGTTTGGGTAAAGTTGTTGAACTGTCACTCTGTAAGTGAGGTATTGTATTAACTAAATAAAAATGCTTCAATCTTCTTGTTAATTTCAAATGTTAATTCTTTTACAAAGAATGTCTACAACAGACACGGATAAATAGGGAAAAGTGTTAAGAGGAACGAAAATCCAGGGCTAACTGATACTTTTAGAACTGCATGAAAAGGGATAGAAAATTCCGAATAATTGTGTTTTATTATAATTAAGGACAATGGGTGGAAGAAAATACAGCTATATTTCCACTCTTTACAGCATCATCATCAGGCTAAAATGAACAAGATAACACAATGTACACAATAACATGTTTCGGCTGACTGGTTGTTTTGAGTTCTCTTCCGGGCGAGACGTTAGGCTTCCTTGAATATTCTAGTAGCATGTTTCATTTCCAAGTACACATATCAGTCGTAGGCGGTGTATTTTGGCATGGGGTCGGCTATTTTGTGAGTTGCGAGTTTGCGAGTTTCGAGTTTGCGAGTTGCGAGTGGTATGTCATACATGTGTAGCAGTTCATCATCCGCGAAAATCTCAGTCATCCTGTGATGTCAATTTTTTTTGTAATCCTTTCACGCATTTGCAATGAACAGCTTCCAATTATTTGCATAACTTACCGTTGGAGAATCGACACAATTACGTAATTGTTAGACGAGAAACCGTGTATCGCATATTCGATCTGAAAATTTAACTACTTAGTTTTCAACAATGAAATGAACCATTTGAAAAGAATCTGCACAACGATACTGAACCTAAAAACTTACTTCTGTAGAGGGTTTCCAGCTGAGATGGACATGGACTTTACTTGACTCGAATCTCAAAACTGGATGTCGTTCGGATTTCTCGGCTTTTCGTACACGTGCTAAAAACTAAAACTGAAAGCTAATGTATGTTTGTAGCCCACGTCTTGTTTTTTAGGTCGTTCTTAGCATTAAAGGAGCTACGTTACGGACAGTGCGTCTTGCAAAAATTAGGCATTTTTTGAAAAATTTTCTCAATCAATCCTTAACTCAGCCGAAACCATCTTTGATTCTGTTCGGGTTATAATTACTCACTTGGTGTTTCCCCTTCCTTAAAACATCCTTTTTTAGGTTTCTTTTACTTTGAAATTAGTTTTGTCACAGAAAAATATGACTTGAAAGATCATGACTTGGCTCCTTTAAACTGAACATAATTATGTTGTTAAAGTATTCCTGTTATCAGTGCCGAGTTTTCATTGCACTATGTTATGTTATGTTATGTTACCCCTTACGCATTAAAACAGTTTTTACTTTATTTGTATGAGACTCGCAAACTCGCATCTTAATCTCTCTCGTGTACGTTAAGTAGCGCAAAGCAAGGCGAAAGCTATCATTGTGTCTATAACAAAACAAAAGTGAACATGTTGAGAATTTTACTTCCTATAGACCGGTTGTAAGCGCAAGAGCGTCCTTAGCTTGGTGGTTGCTTTTCCAACAACCATGATACCCAAGGGTCGGCAAAAAATAAATTGCATAATTTAATTGTATCTATTTTATTTCGCACTTTCTTTATGTTATATTTTTTGTAATGCGCTTTTGATCATGTCTATGCAGAATAGCAAAATCAGGCAAATGATTGAATCATTAATTAAACTATTAATGATTTGTTTAACTATACTATATGGAGCACTAATAAACTTGGCTTGGTCAATCTTTGAGCGCGCAATTTCCTGTTCTCAATGACCAGCCAGGAAACAAGAGGACCAGAGAGAGCAGCAGAAATCAAACTTTGCTATTTCCTAATTATTTTAAAAACTATTTAAAAAAAAAGAACAGAAGCATATTCGGATTCGACGGATCAGCTTCCTGCCAATTATATAGGGTCCCAAACGGGCTGAGGGGCTCAGCCCGGGTAAAATGGGTTCTGGTCTCTAAGACCAAACAAATGTAACCAGAAATGGTATGTTTGTCTGGGCTCCATGCAGGCTCCAGACATATTAGGTCTTCGAGGATCCAGGGAACTCCCTCAACGTCCTTGAGGATCCAGTGTATTTTAGGCCCTTTGGATTGCACTCCATCACTTGATTTTCCTTTAGCATTATTGATCACTTTTAGTTAGTACATCACTTCACAATACCCAAGGCAAAATATCTCGCATAAAATCATTCAGTCTTTTTAACGTGTAGTGCTAGCCTCAAAAAAGCGGATTTTTTTTAGGCATTGTTATTATTTACATTGTCAGACACTAAATATATTCTATTCCATGTGAAAAATGTTAAGGAATTCTGGTTTTGAAGGACTAGAATATGTCTCAGAAATCTTACACACACGCATCGATCAAAATCATGTGATTACTAAGAATTACCTTGTTCTACAGTTACCAGTGATGATGAACTACATTCATATAGGGTAATATAAGTACGGTTATCCCAATCAAAACGCAATTATTCTATTGATTGATATTTTTTTTTTATAAGACGTCATAGATCAGTTATATATTATAGCATTTTAATTTTCCAAGTGTGTAATATCCTTTCTCTCCTTTGTCTCCCGTATCGCCAAACCTGAGCTGAGACACGGGCAGTGTTGACTTATCGGTCAATAACCCGCTGTCCTCTCTCCAAACGCTATCATTTGAATCGCAGTTGCAAGGTTTATCAGAGGATGCACATGACTTTGTGACTCCGCATGCGCACTTTGCACTCCACGCTGGAGCTCCTCCCCAGTAGTTCATCTTGGCACCATCACGTGACACCCACCATGCATAATCACCGTTATTGCCATGTAGCAAAACTGAATTATAACATTCATATTTGATTAGTTGTTCACAGTTAGTAGAAGCTGCGATAAGACCAACAAGCTGTTGTTTGTTGTAGCCGATGTAGTTTATGTTCCTCTTGAAATTGCCCTTGTCTTCAATGCCTTCTACCAAAGTTCGCGTTTCGCTGTCGTGACTAATAACTGTCACGCCAACTTCATTTTTGTCACGCATATCGCAGAAAACCATGAATGGTGGCAGGCCACTTGGGCTTATAGAATACGGTCTGCTATCTGCAAAGCCAGCTTGGCGAATTTCACTGCACGAGCTAGCAACCAAAATGTCCACACTTACATTAAATGACGTCGAAGCCACAATATTTCTTGCAGTGCAACTGTAAACACCTCGATCAGATTGAGATGCTTTTTTCACAACCAATGAGCCGTTTGCTAGGATCTGGTGCCTAGCTGTCAAACGGACACCTTTTATACGAGACCACGTGACCACAACCTTGAAATTCGGACTGTCAGCTTGACAATGTAGGATAAACGGTTCTCCTGCCAGAAAAGTGACATTCTCAGGCGCGCTTGCACTAAAACGAGGCTTGGGTACCACAATAACACTAGCTAAGGCAGTCACGAAGTTAATGGCGTTCTCGGCTCTACATGAGTACGTCCCAGAGTCAGATATCTTTGATGTCTTTATCGTAAAATTCTTGCCTGTCACGATAAGTCTCCTGGTGTCCAGACTGGAACCCAATTTTTCCCAGCTAATGCTCGGTTGGGGATGTCCCATCGCTGCGCACGTTAAAGTAAAATGTGCGCCTTCGGCGAGCACCAGTGATTTTGGACCGTGCATTATTTTAGCTAGAACTGAAAAGGAGAGTTAAAATATTCGATAGAGAAAGTTAAGGTTATTCAATTGATTTTCTTTATCTAAAAAAAAATATTGTTCAATTTTTGAAAAGAAATTGATCATCTGCCCCTTTGCGTTAGATATTTCAGCACAAAAACTCGTCTGGAATGGTAAGAAGCTCTGCATACATATTGTTAACTTCAAAATCAAGTTCACGCTGGATTATGTTTGCAACTTTTGTCAAACCATAAAATCTGATCGTGCGATATTTTCCCTTGTGCGTGTCGCCTGTCCTTCGCTCTTTACTATCTGAAAGCCTGGAACTGGCTGCAATCATAGACAAATATTTCCTGTCGTCTAAAGCAAAGGGAAATAATTTTTCTGTCACACGCCCTCAAATAACTCACAATTTCTGGCTCATCTTCGGTGTAACCTGCAGAAAGTCCTGGAGACACGTAACATACACGTAACATATTGAACGTCGGCTATTGTTAAATCTCTTAAAAAATCAAAATGAAGAAGATTACCTTGTACAGTAAGGTGAGCTGACGCATGATCCTTTCCCAGTACGTTGCTAGCTGAACACGTGTATGTCCCGTGATCATCATACGTCACATCCTTTATCAACAAAGAGTTATCGGCTTGAATCACGTGATGATCCCTTGGTAACGAAGCACCAGCTCGAGCCCAGGATATTACAGGCACAGGCAGCCCCTCGGCCTTACACCTAAACAAGGCTTCAGTGTGCTCACGAACGATTAATGAGGTCGGAGTTGACACTATTTTTGGAGCAAAAATAGACTGGCCAGGGTCTCCTAGTGAAGAGAAAAGAAATTTAAATCTGCAGACTGCTAACATGCAATGATATCATAAAGATTAATGATCTAGATGTAAAGAATAGCATCAATAATGTATCGAGTCAGTTGCTATTTTCCCTCTGAAGGTCTTTTTATTCTCCGAAAATAAATAAAATGAGTCTCAACCTTGTTTACCGGAATGAAAGTTAACTCGATTGATATTGCCCAATTGTGCTTAATTAAGCTTTTAAATCCTCCTCTTTTCACTGTCCTATCACGTGTTTTAAAAGCTTTAAAACCTGGATATATAGAGCACCTCCATTTACGGGAACGCATTGAGAACACACACATTTCGCTAATTGAGTACTTTTGGATCAAAGTGTCTCCATTTTGGTACTTCGTTTTATTTAGATACCTTTTTCTCCTTTAGCTCCATCTCTTCCCGGTTCGCCTTTGGGACCTCTGGGTCCTTGCTTTCCTGGGTAACCTTGCTTTCCCAGGTTCCCTTTATCTCCTGGTCTTCCCTGGGGACCTTGCGGTCCAGGAATTCCCAAGTCACCCTTTGGTCCTTGCAAACACAGTTTCTCATCCCTTGCGCAAAATGTGTTAATCATGGTCGAGAACACGTGGCGTATTTGTGTCCTGACCTCGTTCTGAATAGAAGAGGTATTAAGCGAAGACAGGCTTCTTCGGTAACGTAACGGATGTTCGTCCATATGATCGAAAACCAGTTCTACAAGTAAAGATCCATAAAAGCTCGGAGTTAATTGTTATTTTCCTTTCTGATTGTTATAAGCAAGTTATACACTAGCGGTTTCATATCAAAAGCGAGCTGAGCACTACCCTCTGTTCAACTTTCCTTTCACTTTTATCGTGTATAAATAAAGGATGTTGTTGTTGTCGGTTGTTGACGTGACAGAGATGTAACAACATACTTATATAAATAAAGTATTGCCGGCAATCTTGGGCAGCATTGTTTCTATTTAATCGGACAAGGTGACCCTAGAAGCCGATTTAATGAGCAGAACCTTGAACTTTAAAAAGTATTTTGAGTATAAAACCTTTGGACTACTGAGACATGACGACCATAGCGTCGGTATACTCATGTCAAGGTTGTTGGCGAAACGTTCGAACAGTTTCTTATCAGAATTAAATATGTTACCTTTCTTGTATTGTGCTGTATCTTCATTTGTCGAAACCTGAATAAGCCTCGCCCGCAGGGCATCTAAAGACATTTCTATCGACGACACGCGTGACTCAAGGGCCAAGTGTTGCATTTCTCGTCTTATGTAGCCGGAAAATAAGAGAATGACACACACGAGAACGGACAGTGTGGCTCTTGAGGCGTTGGTAAACTTGCAGGAGGTTGTCTCGCTAGACATGCCTTAAGCTTAGAGTCGAGGAAACCTAACCGGAATGATCACGGTTCAGTATGATGAAATGATAAACAACCGACCGACGCAGTTGTCGAGAAAAATACGAGCCTCTTTTCATGCACATTGAGCGAAAAGGGAAGTTGAAATGTGATTCCTGTAGTATTGACTTCCGTCGCATTCCGTCCCAGCGTGCGCACTAAATCCAGTAGCAACAACGTAGCAACAACGGCAACGTCCAAAGGACTAAAAACGTCTTTGTGCTTTAGCCGATCAAAACTACAATTTTGAAAGCCACAAAAATTAAAATAGCAACCACTTGTGGTTTAAAAAGATGGTATAACGAGAATTCCCGAAATTTTCAGTACTTTTCAATCATTTTACTCAAAGCAGTTAACACGCAGCTGGAGCTTGGCTCCTGTTTGTCCCCGCTTTAATAAGGAATGCAAATGAACAAGCTACCATTCCTCAGCTATTGTTTTACTTCGTGTAGATGTACAGAGATATTACTCAGCTAAAGCTCCCTCAGCTCTCCATGATCCATGCCACAAGTTGTCAAAGTATTAGTTTTCTTGGCTCTTTACCAAAGTTGCTTTCACTGCTGTACGAACATCCATCCCAAAACTAATCTAATTATGAGCATAGTTGCAATTCGCGAAATTCGCGAATCTTTACAGACGTACCTTTGTGTAGAATAAGGCCAATGTTGTCCGTTAGTCATACAAATATCTGTAGAATTGAAATGTGAAATGTACGGTCTCGTAAAAAGAAAAGAAACTTGATGCTTTCGATAATCGTTGTCTCCACCGCATCCTAGGGATAAAGTGGTATCATCTTGTAAGGAATACAGTAACCAGGGAAAGAAAAGGCCACTGGTACAGCTCCCTCAACTCCGCTTTATGATCCATGTCACAGTTTGTCAAAGTATTCGTTTTCTTGGCTTTTTATCAAAGTTGCTTACACTGCAGTACGATCATCTCAAAACTAATCTAATTAGGAGCATAGTTGTAATTCGCGCCGAATTTTTACAGACGTACGTTTGTGTAGAAGAAGGACAATGTTGTCCGCGAGTAGTCATACAAATATCTTTAAATTTGAAATGTGAAATTTATGGTCTTATGCTTAACACCAAAGGAGACTTGATGTTTTCTATAATCTTTGTCTCCACCGCATCCTAGGAATAAAGTAGTATCGCCATGTAAGGATCACGACGGTCAGGGAAAGAACAGGCCATTCCCCACTCTCAAGACCGGCAGCTTAAGATGGTTCGGCCACATGTGCCCAATGGGTCAGAAAAGGCTTACCCCCTGAAGCTGTGCTGGACTGGAGGCCTGAGAATGTGAAGCGGCGAAAGGGAAGATGCCGCACAATTGAACAAGATCTAGGGTCTTTGGCAGCACACATGGAACAATGGCGGGACCTGCTCGAACTATTGCTGTCATGACACCAAGTTGCATAGATGATGATCATGATGATGATTCATTCCTCAGTTAACATTGCATTAGTTGAAATTAACTGTATAGCTATAAAAACTAACTGTAATTGAAAAATTGTAATTTGAAAGAGACAGCTGCAACCTGTTATTACTCTGCCTCCGCAGCAGCGCTGCGCTAGAAAAAAAAGAAGAGGGCAACGAGGGCTCTGGTGTGACCCTTTCCACTCTCGCTGCGCGTGTCTTAGGTTTGGTTAGGTAACATGGTAAATCTTCACAAGCCTAATGGCTCACAACTGCCGGAACTTATCCCCGGTTTCCGTAGCATGAAGTGACTGAGAGTATTACTACTCCCTCCTGGATGGGATGGTAGTCCATCGCAAGGTTACCGCCAGCATTATGTGGCCGGTACCCATTTATACACCTTTTGGAGAGAGACAACGTGGAGCCGACGCGCTTACCACTAGACCACCCCGCCTCCGATCAGGTAACATGCAATAAGATCAAATATGACTTTTATGGGCAGCCAGAGATGCCTACTGTGTGCTGACGTCCAATCTTTTAACTTTGTACCAAGACAGATAAGTCAGTTGTGCCTTGTGATAGCATTGTAAATCTAAGGGATATTTAATGACTAAATGAGTCCTGAAATGGGCCTTTTGATTTGATATAATAACATATCTGAAATGGTCAATAGTCACACATCTCCGTGGTATGGCGAGTACCTGACGCATGCGCATGGCCATGGACAGCTGTTTTGCCCTTGTTAGGACTCATCATGTTAGAATAGAGACAACCAACGACAACCATTTGATCTGATGCTAAGAACGAGTAAATTGATCGCTCTATTACGCCCTACCTCCCCAATTTGTTTTCAGAATTAGAACGTGGTTTGAAATGACTGTAAAATGATTTCCATCAATCCAATGCAAACGTGTCTCAGCCAAGTTGTCGGGAAACTTGGTCTTTTAATGTACAGAAGTATATTATGTATAAGTGATGCTGCAGTTGTAAAGCGGGGATATAGACACCGCATTTTTGTTCTTTTTAATTATCGTTGTGAAATAATTTATATAGGTGAAATAATTTAACCCTAGGGGTTACTTATTCATAAGTGGCCAAATCTCGGCACGATATCTGTGCAAAAACTATGTCTCTTGTCCAATTTTGGCCAATTCTTTTGTTACACTACGTCTTCGGGAGTAAACATGAATTTGAATGAAGTTTGAAGAGGTTTAAAGAAGGGATAGAAGAAAGAAAATGATTTTTGGAACACCAACAGACAGTTGATACCCACGCAAGAGCACCCCAGGTTGCTAGTGGACCAACTTGGCGTCCGTCTATTACTTATTAACTACATATTCTAATTTTAAAACTCCACTAAATCTTCAATATTTCTTATTTCTCTTAATTTTACCAATTCTTTGAGAAAAATGGCGGAAAATGGCGTTTAGGTTAAGTCCGCCTTAAGCATTACTTTTGCGGCTTATTAATTGATTTGAAGACCAGTAACAGAATCATATTATTGATTGCTTGACCACATTTGTTGCATCTTAAACCATCTTAAAGCCCCTTTACATATCTATAAATTTAAAAATACTTAGTAATCAATACTAAACAGACCAAGCTTATGAGATAACCATCTTAATTAAACAAAATTCTGTGATGGTGAGCGATATCAGCTATCAATTGCAATCCTGGGTAGTCTACGGGTAATGAGTGGAAACAAGGCGGACATTTTTCATTTCCCATGAGAAAATATCGATAAGACTGAACCAGATCAAATCAAGTTTTTCTAGTGTCGCTTGATGGATCCAGAATAGCATCAAATTGTAAGCACATCAATGCTAAAATGTTTTGCAATAACCTCTCTTGCTGTAAGCTGGCGCCTGTTTCTCGAAAGTTCCGATATTCCATATACCTTTTCTGGTGTGGAAAGCTTTTTTGTATGGTCAATGCTTACATTAAGATCCATAATTTGCTGGTTTTGAATGCAACGCAATAAAAATCTAAGTTGAAGAAACAAGTTTGTGGGCTGAAAACTACACCGTCATTCTATAGATTCTGATTTAAAAATCATACTGTAGCTCCAGGACCGAAAACCCAAAAAGATTTCTGACCGTTTGAGAAACGGGCCCTTAGAAGCAAAAAGCACCACATAAATATATCGCTCGATTGAATGGTTTTCGATAGAAACACCTCCCCCCCCCCCGCCTCCCCCGGGGCGTTGTACTCAAGGCCGAGTTTTTTGCAGGGATACTCAGCCCGAGGTTCAAACCCGTACCCTTTTTATTACGTTTTTGACAGAAAAAGTAACCCTTTCATATACCTTCCATACTAGAAAATGGTCCCCCTTTCATATACTTACAGAAGAAATACTGTCATGTCTAGTTGACTTACATCCCTGATCCAAATTGTAATGACAAAGGAAAAACAAAAGCAGCGTTTTGGCTAATATTTGAGCAAAGTTTACTCACTTTTTACTTCTGATCAGTATAAACATCAAGATACTTTAATATAGTTGTACCTAAATGGCAGTTTTCCAGCTTTCCCTTTTCCATACTTCAGCTCGTCAAATCCCTACCCTTTTATATACCTCCAATCTATAAAAGGTACCCCTTTCGGGCGGAGCATCCCCGTATAGCCCATTATAGGCGGAGTACCCCCCCACCTCCCCTCCCGGGTAGAACCACGATTGCATGATCTTCCAAAATGTTGCACTTTATCTCATAGGAACGCAATGCCTGCAGAAAACGTCCTTCCAAACCTTTGCAAACAGCGGCATATCTAAGGTAGTGCCCCCTTACTCTTCTGAAAAATAGGGCAAAACGTTTTTTTCAGGCTTTAAAATTTTCATTTCGCCCACCCTCCATTCACTACGCCACCCAACCCCCCCCCCCCCCCCCCACTTTACGATGGAGTCTGAATTCACCGATGACTACACAACTACAACTGACAGATAAAACTGTCTCGTTAGAAAACCATGAATCTCATTTTTTTTACGCCATCACATAAGTGGCAGGCAAAGAAAAGCGCGCATGGTGGCAAGTGAAGAAATACTCAGCTTTAATTTAATAAGGAAATTGCAAAACAATTGGCACACGAATAATCATAAATGAGTTCAATATATGTCCTCTGTTGGCAATGTCTAACATACCGACTAAAGCTCTACTTGTAACTAACCAAGAGAAACTAAACTGGTCTTAGTTTTTCTTAAAAGTTGTTTCGTTTTATGTATTACTTTTAAATTTAATTTACATTGCTCTATGGCAGTTTGCTTCATACATTGTTTTTGTTTTTCAACAGTAGGCTCTTATATCAAATACAGTTTAGTTTAGATAACTCTGCATTGTATAAATTAAGTGATTTATTAAATTATCCGGAAAGATTATATGATGACGATGATGATAATTTTTGTAACCTGTCATGACCCACACAGCCTGAATGTTATCTGCTGTTGCATAAATATCACGAACACGAAATGAAATATATATATATAATATTATATAACTTGACCAAAATAGAATATTGAAAGGGCTGTCAAAATCATGATATCTTACATAGTACAACTTTTTAATCAACAGTTCCAAACTCTAGCATCAACAAGCAAACTTGAGATCATTGAAACAACAACAACAACAACAACAATAATTACAATATTTATGACTTTTTTTTTTAGATTTGCCAGTTTTCAAATGCATTTGTTGTTATTCTATCTCTCATAATCAGTTAGCTTTTAATGACTGGAATCGCAAAAGAGTAGACAATTATTCTAGTTTCTAAACTATCTACTGTCTGAAAGTTAGAAGTTTGACTTCTTGTCTGCCCGAAAGACCGTACAAGCAAGAAAACAAATCCCCAATTTCATTTTGTATTACCCAATGAAAAAAATATACAGCACCAGTTGAAAGTACTGTTCAAAAGGTTTTCATTGTAAATAAATAAATAAACTTCAAATGTAGTTTCATCAAGACACTCAAAATTGAGTAAAACCATCACACTCGCTTCCTAGACACGCCAACCAAAGCCACGGTTTATGGAAAACCGACACAGACAGTACCTAAATTTCCATTCTAATTAGGGTAATGCCTCCTGATTCTAACCATCATTTGCAGCATAACAGAGCCGTTGTCAATACTCTTCTACACGGATGACTGAAGAAAAGAAACTCAAGCCTTAAAAGTCAACAACTACCGTGATTGGATGATGACAAACTCGAATAAAAAAACTAGCAGGAAAGGTCTCGAAGATCTATGCTCAGGGAAAAAAGTAGATTTGGGCTACAATTCCTTAGGTTAAAGGCCGGATATCTGAACATCTTCAAGGTCCTTCAAAGGGCGTTCGAAACTCATGATATATTTTAGGAGAGGGCCACAAGTTTACCAGTTCTCAACTGTAATGTGTCACCCTCGGTAAATAAAGTTATTCATTCATTCATTCATTCATTCATTCATTCATTCATTCATTCATTCATGATATAAGGCTTGTTTAACAACTTCGTACCCAGTGCCTTCTCCGTTTTCAAAATGGAGTGGCGGGCGGAGAAACTCCTAGCCGACACGGCAGCCGAAATACTCCATAAAGAACCGTGGAACATTTTATCACGTGACAAACGATAAATTGGCGTTTTCGGAGGTTATTGTCAGCGATGGGCAGTTTGTTTTCTGGCAATCTGAAGCCGTTGTTCAAACCCCTGGGGGGGGGGGGTACTCCCTATAATGGGCTATACGGGGATGCTCCGCCCAAAAGGGGTACCTTTTTTAGGCTGGAGGTATATGAAAGGGTCGGGATTTTACGAGTTGAAGTATATGAAAGGGTAGGGATTTCACGAAGAATAGGGAAGGGTAGCGTAAACACGCCGTTTTTTTTCGTTTATTATAAAAAGGGCCTTTCAAAATATATCAAACAGACGCACGTAAAGGCTATATGAAAGGGGTACCATTTTCAATGAAAGGTATGTGAAAGGAGTGCAAATTTCAATGAAAGGTATATGTGAAAGGGGTACCTTTTCTGTCAAAAACGGTATATGAAAGGGTAAGGGTTTGGACCTCGGGGCGGAGCATCCCCGTACAAAACTTTGTTGAGTATCCCTCCCCCGGGGTTCAAACGAAACGAAGACATTTCATCATGTTTTACATGTGTTACCGCCGGTTGTCGTTTGTAGTCCAGTAAAATTTGTCAGTTGAACGGCAGTTGAACAGGTTATCGTTCAAGACAAACATAGTATACGTTTGTTGTCTCAGGAATTGCGACGAAAAAAAACTTACACATGCATTGATGTAATAACAAACTGAATAAAAATAGAATTTATAGAGCGCGCTTTGTGGCTAGTGTCCTGCTGAAATATCGTGTTTTCATGATCAATGGTCCAGGAGCTTGCTTTACGTTTGCTTTACCATTTGAAATAGGAAGAAAAAGTCATCAAACGTTATGAACGCAAAAAAAAATATGAACTAAAGCCGACAAAATAACAAGAGTAAAGAACCTCGAAATTCTACCAGAATGGCAGTTTTGATTTCTTGACCGCCTGTCATGAAATTTTAAAATTGGATGAACTGTAATCCACTTCCTTCCTTGTAACCCTGCACTTTTTCTCCAAACTGCTGCTTTTGTTTTGCTCAATCTAGTCTTTTTATCCAATTTAGTTGTATATTTGGTGGCATTTAGCGATATATTAAACATGGAAACTGTTATTTCGTCATTTCGGCGGGACACTGTCTTTTCAATGATGTCATCCACCTGTAAAAATATAAAAAACCGTCAGAGATTTGACTCTTGAGGAGAACATTAGTGTTAATCAGCGTTTTAATCAGTTCCTTTCGTGGGAGAATGTTTGTTTTTATGTCTACTTTGCAACCGGAGCAATGGGCGGGAAAAACCCGCCAAATTCAGACGTATTGGCGTCTGACCCCTGGGACCGCAAGAATTGTTCCGCCTCAATGACGTCACGCAAGTCACTGAAACAAGTAAATATTGCGGTTGACAGTGCTGTCAATTAGAAATAGGGAAATAGGGCGAAATTGACGGATGGTTTGATATTGTCGACTGGAAGTTTATCAGACGATACGATAACTCAAGTCGCATTTTTGAAGGTCAACTGTCCTGCGCCTCAAGAGCTTCTGGCAGTTACGTCCTTTTCTCAAGGATTTGTGTCATCAACAAAGTCCACGATCAAGTGGCAAGAACATATCGGTAAACCAAACTGTTCAAGGTATTAACTGGCAATTTTTCTGTAGGTTTCCTTTTTTTTCATCGATCAAGACGCTGGCCAGCCATGAATGGTCCATATCATCGCCGGCAATCATTCTGTGGTTTCGCGCCTTCTTTGGAGAGGAAAAAGGACGAGCGATACGGCCACGTTAGGCAAAGGCAATACTCTGTATCCAGTCTAACGCATAAAATAAACAACTCGCCAAAAGAAGCTGACATGTGGGAACTAAGAAGAGCTACATCTCTACCGGACTGTAAAGAGATAGCAAAAATGCATTCGAGAAAGCCCTCGCGAAGCAAGGCTTTATTTTCAGACACACCTCCAGCAGCTCCAGAAGGAGGTATGAAGCGAACGAGAAGCGTGTCCTTCGCTCCTGAAGTTGTCTTGTTTGCTGCCGTCGCGGACAACGACGTTGCAGAACTAACGAAGATTATGCTAAAAGGTGAAATTGATATCAATCACCAGAGTCCTTCGGGGTTAACAGCTTTGCATTATGCTGCAGCCGAGGGAAGCTATGAGTGTGTGGAGCTATTGATGGACAACGGAGCTGAAGTGGAGTTAGTGGACTCGCAAGGATGTTCAGCGCTGGACTTTGCCGTGCGCGGGGGACATTTTGATTGCGCCTCATGCCTGATCAGAGCGGGGGCTGAAATTAAAAAGATTGTTAATGGTTTGAAATAGCGAGAGAACGGGAGATAATGCTAATGAAACTAGATGAATCGCAAGACTGACCAAGGAAGAATTCTATAGAATGCTGTGTGATAATTGTTCACAACTTAAAACCCTATCTCTCATCATCAATGGAGATCTAAAAATAAATTACATGTGCGCCCATATGTACTCTTTATCATTAGAAAGTTTCATTGGAAAATTTAAGGGAGGCAGTATGAAAGCAAGAGTCTTCAGGATAATGTTCTGCGGTAGAGACCAAGTTTTGAATTCTTAATCGTTTTTTCCTCTGCTTTGAGTTTTGCATTCCAGATTTGAAGAGCTGCTACATTAAAAGGCTTCGTATCGTTTAGCTAAGTGGCATGCTTTTGTGTGCGGTAAAAGCCCCTCTAAACATTCCTGGCGTGTTTAAATTACCATCTGGTTAGATAATGAGACATTTATTTGTGAACCAAAAAAAAAAATTCGTGAACAAGACAACCCCGGTGAGTGTTTAATCTACTTCTGTTGTGAACAAGCTGCTCAATGAATCGCTGAATGCCGCTTATGTTGATTTGCGATGTAGCTTTAAGCGGAAAGGTCAGATTTTAATGGTTCACATGTCGGTGCAGTGACGATTGCGGTATCACTAAATATTTGCAATATGTCATTGCAGTTACCAGAGGAGGTCATTTTTCAGCGTGTTTATACATGGGTTTGTGCCGATATAAAAGACGGACGAAACACAAACAAAACAAGTTATATCTCGAGTATAGAAAAATGCAATGACGTTTGGCAATAGTAACCGTTTTGGGTTGGAAAAATCACTGTTGTTTGGGTACAAAGGGTGAAAGCGATCCATCATCGAAGAGTTTTTATGTGAAGGTTCTCGTCTTTAATTTAATCGGTCAGACCATTCAAATGATCTCTACTGTATGATTAATAAAAATTTGTTTGAAGGGCTTTTGTTTTAATTGTTCCTTGAAGAATGAAAACAAAATATTTTCTCAATGTTGTAGCACAAAAAGTAGTTTTTTTGAGTTAATTCGGGGTGTATATCAAGTATTTTCCTAGTTGCTACCGGTATGTTGACTTTTGAGCTAAATGCGAGAAGGAAATTGATAAATAAAAGCATTAAACTGAGCATTATAGTAGGATTGGATTTGGCCTGTTGATTACGAAAAGGCATTAGTTTTGATAATCACCAGTCGAATTGTGTATAAAAATAATTACATTTGAACAGTAGATCATGAAGAAAAAAGCTTTCTATTAAACACTGATTATTAGCCGAAAGAATGTGGACTTAAGCAAACAAGTCAATCATTTTAGCCTTACAAAGGAAGTTGTAGATGTATATTCTCAGCTACCCTTCCCAGAGTCTTTTTGACGAAGGATAATGTCATTTCCTTTGTGTCACATAATCAATAACTTGGCTGCCTTAAAACAATAAAAGTGCTTTCCCGTGATGCTGTTTGTACTACGTGGAAAATTTAGAAAATATGGGTTTATTTCTTCTTTCAAGAAAAAATCTCTCCGCTCCCTTTGGCTCGAGTCGCACAGCTTGCATCATTCAAAATCAACAAATCACATCTGGGGATTAAAGAGCGATATATTGTTTTCACTGAAAGTATTTTATTTTCCATATTATTTTACTGATAAAGCACGATTAGTTCGATAAAAATATATCGATTTACATCAAGAATAACCTGAATAGCATTAGAAGTTATTTTTACCTAAGCATCGGCAAAATATATAATATAAAGCGCAATCTTACTTTCTAAGAACTTAAAGGCTACATGTATAGAGTATACCTTACGTATGACCGTGTTCAAAGAAAATTAAGAGTGTTTATAATCTTATCTCGGCTAAACAAAGCTCTAGAATATTAAAAAATCTTCTTATAAATGGATTTAACAGATGTTCTTTGAGGTAAAGAAAATATTGACCCTTAGCGGATCAACCATAAAGAAGGCGAAAATCCGTAGCAATGAAATTTGTCAACGACCTGAAGAGATGAGTTTAATGGTCCCAAGGTTGCTAAGATTAACCAAGCACGCACGGTGGTTTTACTTTCGAGTCAGAGCGGATGAAACGCTGAAGTCAAAGTTTCACTTGGATTCCTATTCTTCTTCATTTTCTTCTTCTATGTTTTTGTTCAACAAAAATTGTCAACTGTCTTATTTTGCACTTGTCGAGCTTGCGTCTATAATAATGTTTTCGATCCGCAAGACCAGACCGGTTTCACAAACGGGAAACGCTTAAATGTTTGGTTAATTCCGACAAAGAATTAATTACGGGATTAAAGCTGGATCACTCCATTGTTGATCATTAATTCTGAATTGAGCTTGGTCGTCTTTGGCTTTAGGCAGGAAAACGGCTGAAAGCTAAATCCGTAACATGAAAAGTACCCAAAAAACCCCAAACCAAAAACAATGACAATATATAACAACAACAACAAAAAAAACAAAACAAAAACAAAATATAACACACACATTACAACACGTCAGGAAACTGTATCTTTATACAGTATGCAGTTAAACAAAACAGTATATTATAAAAGTCCGGTCCACGTAATGTAATATGCCTATCTAACTTCCACATTGGCTACGTTTATAATGCCTGGTGATCTTTACTTTGGCAATAAAGTAAAGAATATTTTTATATAGCATATCAGCTTTCTGACCCATTGCGTTTACTTCGCGGTTGGATGTAGAATAAGCTCGTCAGTGCACAAATACGTAATATAAACTCCCATCGAAACGGGTCTATTTTATCGCTATTCTTCAACTTAAAGACGCCTTTTAATTTTATTACTGTTATCACATGCAAAACACACTCTGTGGTATGTTCACGAGATACAGTAGCTGATAGACAGGAAACATGTTTGTTACGAGCTTCCCAAATAGATCTCTTGCTTAATTCCTGAAAACCCAGTGCGCGGATACAGGTCATACAGGGGCCGGAATGAGGGGGACAGTGGAGTAGGGGGGGGGGGGGGGGGGGTGGTTAACTTTGTAATTGGACTTTTGTTATCGACTCGTTAAGACAATTTTGCAGTGTTCTTTTCTGAGCAGCCTATAACTGAAATCAGAAAGTTTTGTGGATATTGGGACGCGATCTGAGTAAGTGAATCAAAGACTTCTGTGATGGTCTAAACTTGTAAGGACCTTTGCGCTAATTGTTTGTAAGCACCCTTACTGCGCACGTAATTTCACGCCAAGTCATCATGCACTGGACCACGCGCGCTTAAGTAGAGATCTAACCACATATTAAAGGATGGTAGCCGTTGCGTTAACTTTGCTTGAATTTTACTCGCTTACTTTTATTTGGATGGATGATTTTCTTTTCCAATTCTCGACACTGAGTTTTTGAAAAAAAAATAATGAAAAGAAAATCAATGTAGGAAGTAAACTGATTCATACCAGCGAAAGAATCCCGCCAACTTGCGGAACTTGTCAGGGTTTGTTAATGCGGCTGTCCAGTTTCAAGATGAGGTCAGTACGTTGAGGGACGTCATCAATTGAATGAATTCGCTTTATAGACACACAGAGATAACATTTGGCATAAAAGTTGCATTCTAGGGATTCATTTGCAATATTTTTAGCTAACAGACATTGGACCAGAGTAGAGTAGAGTAGAGTAGAGTAGAGTAGAGTAGAGCAGAGAAAGGAAGACCGATTTTTCAAATTATTATTCATACTCTATTATTATTCGATTCTCTCCAGTTGCCGGATGTTCTACTGAATAATGTTTATTGTGTCTCAGCCACTCCCCGTAGCTTAGAGCCACAACACTTTCCTCAACAAGTGCGCAGTTTCGAGAATGGCCGATATTTGTACACTTCCAAGGAAGTCAGGTACATCTAACTTTCCAAACCAGGTCTTTGCACCTTTCCATATGCTTCCAAGAGCACCAATCACGATAGGTATTATTGTGACTTTCGAGGCTCCATGAATCCTTCTAATTTCAAATGCTAGTTCCTGGTACTTCTCAACCTTCTCCTCCTCAGTCCTGGTGATATTCTGGTCCGCTGGCACAGCTATATCAATAAGTGTCCATTTCTGTGTACCTTTATGCACTAGAGTTATATCTGGCCGATTATGCTTCAGCACTTTGTCTGTGTAGATAGTCATGTCCCAGGTAATCCTCACTTCTCCATTCTCTGCGATCGGCAAGGGTTGATAGTCATACCACTTGTCAGTACACTCTATCCCATACTTCCTGCACATCTCCCCGAAATGTACCCGCAGGGCTACCTTGTCGTGACGCTTCCGATACTCTCTCTGGGCAAGCTTCTTACATCCACTGACAATGTGTCGTACTGTTTCAGTGGCATCCCCACACAATCTACACAGTGGTGTCTCTGAGGTCTTATCTATGCTGTACTTGATAGAGTTTGTTCTTAAAGCTTGTTCCTGAGCAGCAAGAATCAAACCTTCTGTCTCCTTTTTTAACAATCCATTCCTGAGCCATCTCCAAGACTCCTCTCCAGCTTCATCTGATATTTGTTGGACAAATGCACCATGTAAGGTTTTCTCCTTCCAGTTTTTAACTTTCTCTTCTTTCCTCCTCCTCTCATAGTCCTGCAGGCTCTCTTCTTCAACAATCACTTTCTCCTTCAACGCAGCTTGAAGCATCCACTCTGTGCTCTCTCTTAGGTAGCCATGAAGGGATTTGCTCTCCCTACTTACACACTCCTCGATGCCAATCAATCCTCTTCCCCCTTCCTTTCTCGGCAGGTACAACCTCGCAACATTACTCCTGGTGTGCAGGCAACCATTCATTGCCAAGATCTTCCTAGTTCTTCTATCCAGGTTGGTTACCTCCTCTATTGTCCAGTCCACAATCCCCGCACTGTAGCGTACTACACCTACAGCCCAAGTGTTAATGTCACCGATCAAATTTCCCCCATTGAGTTTTGACCTACACAACTTCTTGACTCTTATTATCATTATTATTATTATTATTATTATTATTATTATTATTATCTGTCTTCTCATTGGCTAAGAGCCTACAGTTAATTCTGGAAATCAGCTAAACCAACAGATTATATAATCTGTAGGGTGCGCGGGCAATGCATGATTTCTAAGAGCAATGTCAAGTTCACGGGTAGTGAGTGGCAGCTTTGCACACAGTCTGAAGTAAAAACATGGCTCGTCGATTCGCTTCTTTAACCGAACAAGAAATTGATATATGTTTTGTGTTGTTGTCTATTTTTAATACTTGCCAAAATTAAAGATTTTTCTTTTTATTTCGATTTCGAACTAGGATCTATCTTGGGTATGATAAGTGTAACACGTCAGAGAAAATTCCAGCTTTTAAAAATTAATTAGCAATACTAAAAGCTTTGGATATTGCTGATTTAGTGACCTCGAAAACATTCTTTAGATCAGATGTTTCGCTGAGTAACCAAATATAAAGCTCTAAATTACTCTCAGATCACTCATGCTAGACAAACTAATTATTTGATAACGAATAACATGTGATGTAGGCACGCTTTAGTCATCGATCGATCGGCAAACCTTTTAAATAAAACCATTCACACAAATTATTAAACAAGATTTTTTTAGACGCTCGATAATTAACCACACCAAGTCAAAGACTTGGTCATTTCTTTGTAGTTAGTGGATGTAAAATACAGTTGGTAGTTTTTCGGAATTTATTGCATTTGAGTTAATTGTATATTGTAAAAGATGCCCGACACCATAATTATAGAAAACTCACAAGTTAAAGATTTTTCTGGCTTAACTCCGCGTGTGGCTGAAGTCTTTAGTAGGAGGTACTTTAATAGGCCATAAAAACATTACACTCCAGTAACCCTTGAATCATTAATGTTCCATTACGATGGTGAGTGCTTCGCGGTCTTTTGATTATCTCAATAATAATTGCGCAGATTAAAACCTGTATGCCACATGGAAGTTCTGGTCCGTAACCCTAAATGATAAAATGACAAACAAAGCGTAAGATCATCGGACGGGTGTTACTCTGATCTGAGTTCCGTAACATAGACTGTAGAAGAATATTAACTGTATTAGAATTTGCAGAAAGGTTTCAAATTTAGTTTTTGCTATCTATCGAAACAATTTCAGTTTCTCGTAAAATGAAAGTAATGCTCACAAGCGTTAACAGACCTTATAATTTCTTCCACAGACTCAAAAATCAAAAAAATATACGTGTCAAATTAATCTTTTTGAGTTTTCCTTTTCATTTTGTAACTTTCCATTTATTTTGTAATAATGTATCCGTCGTCATGTTCTTATTTTGTTAATGTCATCTTATAAAACTAAAGCTGAGGAGGCCTAATTAACATAAGCTTCATAGTTTCTTTTAGGCCTCCTCGCCGTTGTTACCTCTATTCTTCTTATATTAATGTGTTATTGTAGTATGGCAAATTAAAAAAAAAAAATTAGAGACATGAATACATGTATTACCGTTTCCCATATAATAAATAAGCGTTACGCCCATTCTCGAATCGATATCACTTATTTTAAGCGTCCTTTCTCCAATACAATCTTTCTTTTTTTTTTTTTTTTTAATAAAAACGTCTACTTTTTAGTTTGACTCGAGGCTAAGCTTGGACTGATCGTTGTTATTTTTTGGGTGATTTGAGTCTGAAAACGTTCTTACAGTGTTATTGAGATAAATTGTGTAGTATATTTCAGTAAACCATCCTTCTGAATGAAGAGAAAGAAAAATGGACCAAGCTCTAACAATTTCCTAATTGTTATACATATTTGCTATTTTAAAATGGAGACGACCTGCAACCTCGAAAAAACTATTCTAGAATGTTTTGGGCTCTGTTGGACTGTAAATTTTTTCGACCAAATTATTACACTTTATTTCATTATTTAAGTTAGCTTATTGAATGTAAAAATAAGAGAACAGCTGGTCTGAAGACGTTCTTAACAAAATTTCAACCTGGGTTAGTTCTTAGCACGTCCTTAAAATTTTTGGCCAATCCCAGCCTCAACGTTCTTATCAAAATGGTTGTTAATATATACACCGCTGATCGAAAAACGAGGTCGGCAAACCAATGAACGATGTGACCGAATGGTTTTGTTGCCTTGTGTCCAGACTCTCTATTGTGTCGTATCGTTTATAGTTCATGCCTTTTTCTCCTCTCGACAACGTTTCTACAATTAGGTATATATGAAAAAGAGCTGGGCCGAGTTGTTCAAAGCCTGATTAGCGCTAATGCTGGATTAACCGTCAACAGAACATATGAGTTGTCATGGTAATTAACCCTGGATTAGCGCTAATCGTCCTTCGAACAACTCGGCCCTGGTGTATAAAGCGCTGCAACTGGAACTGAAGCAGCCAGGTACTTTAACCGATTTGCAATGTCATCTTCGCCGGAAAAGAAAAACGGCCGGCGTTCAGTAGCGTGATATCTTATCAAACTGCGGAAATACATATCTAAGAAGTCGACAGAGAAGTAGTTTATTTGGCCATTCAATTTTTATCCCATGTTGTATTCAAACTGGATTAATTTTCCTGTCTCCATGCGATACTGCTGGATGAGAAGGCGATTACTTTTAAAGGGGCTTTCATGTCACCAGTAACTTGGTATTATATACTTTGGAAAGAAAGAAAAGACATACTTTAATCTAAGAGAAGCTAAAAATAATGGTCCAGTTTTATTACTATGCGTAATAAGTATTAATAATAGAGCACTAGAGTCTTTGCTGATGCCGCCAGGATGAAGATGAATTGCAACTCGAAACATTAAGGTTTCAAGTTCGTCCCTTATGTCTTTGCTCACTCTTTACAAATTCGCAAAGATAATTTGTGTGCGAGGTAATTACCGAAAAGTTTTGACCAAAAAAACCCAGCCAAATACGTGTGACATAGCCCCTTAAGAAGTTAAATAAACATCATTAAATCGACTAAAAACAAATCTCTCAAGGAGACTTAAACGGTTCTTTATTCAAGAGGAGTTTGATTTCTACTGGCACCCGCGAAGCTAATTTTATTTTTGGACCTCCTTGAAGAAAGCTTAAAGGGACAACTGTCCAGCCGAATTAATGAAATTATCAAGTTTACTTAGTTTCCATGTTATATCGCCGAATGCCACCACATATACAACTTAATTGAAAAAAAAAAGATTCTATAGAGCAAAACAGAAGCAGTAGTTTGGAGACCGGCAAGGTGCAGGATTACAAGGATGGAATCGAAATGGATTACAGTTCATCAATTTTGATTTTGTGACAGGCGGTCAAGAAATCAAAGTTTCCATTCTGGTGGAATTTTGAGGTTTTTAGTCGTTATCATTTTGTCTTAGTTATTAGTTCATATTTCTTTACGTTCGTCGCTCTTTTTGTAATTGATCCTTCCTATTTCAAGGTAATAAAGTAAACTTAAAGCAACTGAAGCTTAAAGCAAGCTCCTGGCCATAATCACGAAAACACCACATATCAGCCGAGACAGTGTCCCTTTAAGATAATAAAGCAAACTTAAAGCAAGCTCCTGGCCATAATCACGAAAACACGACATATCAGCCGAGACAGTGTCCCTTTGAGATAATAAAGCAAACTTAAAGCAAGCTCCTGGCCATAATCATGAAAACACGATATATCAGCCGAGACAGTCCCTTTAAGATAATAGAGCAAACTTAAAGCTTGCTCCTGGCCATAATCATGAAAACACGATATATCAGCCGAGACAGTGTCCCTTTAAGATAATAAAGCAAACTTAAAGCAAGCTCCTGGCCATAATCATTAAAACACGATATCTCAGCCAGGACAGTGTCCCTTTAAGATAATAAAGCAAGCTTAAAGCAAGCTCCTGACCATAATCATGAAAACACGATTTCAGCCGAGACAGTGTCCCTTTAAGATAATAAAGCAAGCTTAAAGCAAGCTCCTGGTCATAATCATGAAAACACGACATATCAGCCGAGACAGTGTTCCTTTAAGATAATAAAGTAAGCTTAAAGCAAGCTCCTGGCCATAATCACGAAAACACGACATATCAGCCGGGACAGAGTCCCATTAAAACTTGAACAAATCAATAGTTTATTTCTTGTTTACTAATGTTCATCCATCCGAACAAACGCTACAACGTAACACATTGAATTTATTGTATGTGTGAGTATGACGACAAGAGTTCACCATTACCGGTACCCTTCAACAGCAAAAGCTAATTCTAAATGATTCTAACTTTAGAAGCCGCGGGTTAAAGTTAGAAGTAAAAACAATTCAATTTCAATTTCAATTTCAATTTCAATTTCAATTCAAATTAAAGCTGTTTTAGCGATAGCTTCCTCAATTGAATTCCAACTATTAATAATGTAATACAAAATGAAATACATAACCATTTTCAGACAAAAAAGGCTCAGAAACAACGCCCATTTGGTTCACACATAACTACTATAGCTAATATATAGTAGGTTTTAACTTTGAGATTGGCAGGGTATTGGCAGGTCCATTTATGCTCAGCAATCCATGATTGCGATAAAAACGAGTGGCTAAGCTTATTTTTTAAGTAAATTAATAGCCTAGTATAACGGTATAATAGTCATTTTATCTTCGCTCTGGCTTTCGCCAACGCCAAATCAACTGATAAGGGATGAAAAGAATCATAAGTATTTCCTCAAGTAATTTTAATTTCCGCTTGTTTAGTTCTATTTTTATATCGCCAATTCATTAAGGTTAAAACAACAAAAAAAAAACTATCCATTGAATCTGTGCATCATTTTACAAATTCTGGTCATCTGAAAACTGTCTGCAAGTTCTTTATTTATTATATAGGAGGGCAGTTTCTTAGATGAAATGGACAGAAGAAACG
The DNA here is from genome assembly GCA_022457155.1 of Cladopsammia gracilis. Classification (NCBI taxonomy): domain Eukaryota; kingdom Metazoa; phylum Cnidaria; class Anthozoa; order Scleractinia; family Dendrophylliidae; genus Cladopsammia; species Cladopsammia gracilis. The sequence goes on along the minus strand of JAJGOT010000764.1, from coordinate 96,686 downwards.
AAGATATAAAATTTAATCTAAAAAAGACAGACAGATAGACAGACACTTTATTGCATGATAAATAAAGAACGCGTCTCGATAATGATACACGAGGAACATTCTCGATGGATTGTGCAATATAAGAAGTACATAAATAACGGAAATGAATTTTCTGGTGATTTATTTAATTTAATTTTTTAGCGGAGCCCGCGGGCCAAAGGCCCGGCGGAGCACCATACTCATAGAACCTACGCCCGTCATTTTTCATGGTCATGGCTAGCGGAATGTTTCGCGGGCGCGTTGTCTGCCCGCCGAACGCCTGCCGTACGCGTTGGGCTAGCTCGCTGGCGCGTATGACGCCACAAAACATGCGCGTATGACGCCACAAAACATCCGGGATCTTTGAGGCTTTGTTTTTCGCGCAGCTACACAGCCGTCAGCTCGGTAAACACTTCAGTCGTTGCAGGATTTTTTTGCTGTTTTTAGCGGAGAATGAAAGTGGTTATCACCCAACATTTTTTTGCGGTTTGCTACTCAAGACAGGATACTAATTAAGGGATACTCAGAAGGCGCTTTAGTGGAAAAAGAAGAGCTTTCAGGGATAAAATCTTGCTTCGAGGAACAATACGAAGAGATCGGTTCGTTTTACGGATTTCAGCACCAAAGCGGAGATTTAAAGAATTTCCAAGTACAGTAGTCGCCGGAGAGACTAAAAGGTAAAACAAATTACATTTTTCGATGGGAATTTATCTTGATTTCAATCTGTGATTGACTTTTTGTTTGTGTTCTAGTTAGTTTTGGAGAATTTTTTTATAAACGCGTAGCTTAAATTCAGTTGTACTAATTTCTTGAATTTCATCGAAGACACGGCTCGGCCTCGATGCGCTATATCATTAAATGGTACGCGTTTTGCTTTTAAACATAAACTAATGGAGATTTGAATAAAATTTTTCGAAAGAAGGTTGTGTTGTCCATTTTTATGTGTTTGTTCATTCATTACATAGATTGAAAAGCGATTTTATGTAAACAAAACAAAACTTAGATTTTATACTCGCGTCGCCTCAGATGCAAATATGTTTGTGTATTTTTTCAATTTTGATTTCCAAATCAGTTTCTCAGGCATTTTTTGACAAGCAACAACTGTATTTTATTCAGAAAATAGTCGTAATAGTTATTCTAGACGGAGAAAAAGTTGTTTTTGTGAACTTTTGTACGGTCTAAATGAACTGTGCAGACGGTCGGGTAATACTGTTTTTGAGAATTGCTACTGATTGAAAAATAGCCCGGTCGTCAATCTTAATTCTTGTGCTTCCGACCTTTCACCTAAGTTACATTTCATCTTAAGTTAAGCTTGTTCAGAGGTTTTTCAAAGGGCGACGCTGTTAGGCTAAGGCTAACTATATATATTATTTTCTCATCTGAATGTAAACATCGCACAAGGAACCTCTGCGAAACAATTTCGCGCTTTGCACAAAACGCGAATTTTTTATGAATATTTCAAGATAGATAGAAACTTTATTTATGTGTCAGGAAGAACTAGCCGAGGGGCAAGCGCTCTACTAATAGGGGACACCTACAGTTTAATATAATAAAATAGATACGATAATTAATTAACTAAAAAACCATACAATATGTTACAAATAGTTAGCTAAAATACTAAAAACTAACTGCTAAAAAATCCTATTTTTTGCGGTATACCCGTCCCGCTGTTAAGAAGACTTTAAAAAATCATAAAAAAATCACGTTTTTCTGAAATCAAAAAAATTTTTCGCAGACGTTTATTTAGCCTGCGTAGCAGGCGCATGAAAATCGCGCGAGGGAGCTCCCTCGCGCCCCGTTCTTTATTACGCCCATGCGCCTGCTACGCAGGCTGACGTTAAACGTTTTAGGCTGACGTCAAAAACAATGAAACTACAATGAACAATGAACTGCAAGGTTGATCTCACCACGTAAAAAAGTAAAATTTGCGAGACACCATCTGGCTGGTTATGTCTCTCATAGATCCTACGTATCATTAGCAGCATTATCGTTTGCGGTCTTCTGCAGTTTACTTTTATTTTTTTTAACGTTTATAGCCTGCGCAGCAGGCGCATGAAAATCGCGCGAGGGAGACACGCGAGGAGAAAAGTAGTCTCCCTCGCGCACTCCGTTCTTTCTTGCGCCCATATTTATATTTTCATGCGCCTGCTACGCAGGCTAACGTTTATTACGTGACGTGTAGATTTAGATAAGAAAATAATGAAAAAAAGGTTATGGGCACTTTAAGTATCACTTTAAAAGCCAGAATGTACATACATATTTTTATCAATAAAAAACCTAACAATCAGTTTAGTCTAATTTAGTTTAATCTAATTAGTCTATTTCAGTCTAATCAGTTTTGTTAACTTAACCATTCTAGTATATTAAATGAAACTATAAATAAACATCTTTGTCTACGGTACGGATGGCCTGGGTGGAACTGCTCGAATTTCGACCAATTTTTTCAAGCTCCTTCCGTTGTGTCTTGAAAAAATCGCTTTAATCCGATTATAACTCATTCACCCTTGGCGGAATATTTTATTATTTTAGTATCTTGGCGGCTCGATGTTTACAAGTTTACTCGTGACCACGCTACGCTAAAATTTCACAAACCAAGGTTTTCTACGGAAATTATACCTATTATAAAACAACAGACAACATGAAATACAGCAGTAAAATCGTATGCAGAGAATCGTATGAACAAGCATGCGACTGAACAGAGCGAAAAGCTATCCGATTTGAAAAAAAAAACTACAATCAAGGCAGTCTTACAAAAATTAATACATTGGGACACAAACTAACGTTCAAAAACGTTACCTGCACTCGATGTAGCTTTTTAGTCCCTTCCTACCTTTAGCACCCAGCTTTCCAGAAAATTTTTTAAGTATAATTCAAGTTTAAGCAAGTTGAATTGTTCTTGTTGTTGTTTTGACCCTGGACCGTTCGCTAAGGAACCTGCATCTTTAGTCCATTTCAAGTCCGAAGTCAGTCCATACTGAAAGTCTCTTTTCAATTAACAACGGCTTTTTGGGCTGCACAGCGAGTCTCCGTTTCAGTTCATGAACCGGCCATTTCTCCACTGAGCAGACTGAGTTCGACAAATAAAAATAACAGCCGGAGATGCAAAAAAATACAAATAACTTGCTCGTTTCAGTTCCTACAGCCGCGTAGTGAGATTTTTCGGTTCCAATCCGCTTCAAACGATGTTAAGGAACAATGTTTAGAAGACATTTTTAGAAAATTGTGCTTGTTCGTTTTCTCCAGATCAAGCGATTTGAACAGCTTTGCCGTGGTAAACTTTCATTCAGCTTCGCCAAGGTGAAGTACGAAGAGCGGCAATAATTTTCGCGCCTTTTTTCATTTAGTCATGCGATCAATATTTTTTTCTTTTCCTTTCGCTATGTTATAAAAGAATTGGTTCATGCTTTTAGCTGTGCATCTATCGAGTTATGGATGCACTTGTGAAGTTTGGAGAGCACTCGAGAAGCTAGAGTTAAACTTTTACGCTTCTCTCTTTCCGCGTGCATCCATAACTCGATAGACGCACGCTAAGCATGAACCAATTCTTAAATAGTGCTCGGTGTGGATTTTGCCATGAAGCGATGACCTGCTTCCCAAACACCCGCTATCCTCAGGTTTGACCAGCAATAATCTTTACGAAATGGTTAACTGAAAAGTAACGTGAATTCGAGAACGCGTCCAGTTGGGCGCGTTCTAATATACAACTCGAGGCCTAAATTAGCCTACGTAGCATGTGTTTACTGGCCGCTCTATTTCAAGAACTAGTACATTTAAGGACTAATTAAAATAAGGACAAACTAGTGCAGTTCTGTCGTTTAGTTGTTGTGTCTACTCGAGATCAAGCATTTCATCATGTGTGAATACCATAACCTGTTGCAACTAAAATAGAAATGAATACAAGCTTAGAAATTGAACCGTGCTATAGACATGAAAAAATACATTATAGTACTGAAGTCCAAAATATTTATAGAGAAAAGGTAAGGTAAGATCTTTGTAATCAATGACTGAAAAAGAGCGGTATTTAAAAACGTTAAAACAGTAACTCAAATTTGAAGATAAATAAGGATATTCTGCTTACCGGTGGTTTATTATTAAATTGCTGTCGAATCACTGATCAGTCTCCGCAATCTTCCGAATCTTTAGCTCTTTCTTCCTTGAGTCAAAAATTGAGTAATAGTTGTATTTATTAACGAGTTTCTTCATCCTTCATCTGCACCTTTTGACTTGTAATCGAGATCCCAAAAAAACGACTATCCAAATTATTAAGGTTCATTTAACACGTACTTTAACCTGCTGCTCTGTTCAAAATTGATCTATTCAATGACAATGCAATGACAAAGGTGTCAGGGCTTTAAACTTAGATGTAACTTAAACTTGGATGTTACTCTTAATAAAGGGGTTAAGGGATTAATTCAGGCAGTAGAAGCTTATATCAGTTAAATTTTCACCACAGCCGTAACTGAATCAAGGTGTCACAAATGGAAACTCAGTAGGTAATCGTGTTAAGGTGAATAACAGCGCTCTACAAACCGTTCCTAACGGGGTCAATGAATGGATGCATGGTTCATTGACTAAAACAGGTTATTTACACTTAGGCTTCCGAGGTTGAATAGTTTAACAGTTCAACAGACACATGTTGTTTGAATACTGAGTCGAAAGCACAGTTGGTGCAGTAGGATGGCTTATCTTTAATCTCTTGATACATAACCAACTGCTACCAAATCTGTGAAGGCAGAAACAGAAATGAATGGTAACTTTCCTGGACAGTCGGCGCGTGTTACCGTTTTCATTTTTATGAAATTGATTTTCTTCTTTGTTGGCAATGTTAAGTCTACGGGTGTACGGGGCACAGTAACCCAAGACAAGAAAAGTTTGATACAGAACGGAAAGAGGTAGGAATAGCTATGTTTATGTATTTTTCCCCAATCATGCCTGTCTATGATTTTAAGCAGCTTGTGAAAATGTACTGGTCATGAGTTATAATTTCAAGTTCACTTGATTAAAATCTTAACGCCATCATAGATCCTGTTTCTCCCATGAACCATAAGTCTTTTAATGCAATGAAAGAGTTTGTAAAAAATACCAGATTCAATTGAAAGCAGACGATTTTACTTTTATAAATGTTGAAACATTTACTGAACGATGGACAATTGCACAGCCAATGTTCATATTGAAACCTACCAGTAACAAAAAAAAAAAACATATCATATATATAAATCGTTTGCCGGTCTTGGTTGATTTATTTTAACTAACTTAAAAAAAAAAATTCCATAGAAGCATTAATCCGAAAATTTCACGCTACGTTACTTTAATTATCACTTTTTAGGACTTGGTTCACTGAACTGCTCTATTCATGCTTAGGGGTTATTATACGCTTGAAGACACTTCGTTTGACGGTGTTGGCGCCTGAGTAAACATGACCAGTCATCAGTTATTTGTTTTCATTTTGGGGTTTATGAACGTATTTCGAGCACTAGATACAAAAACGCAACAACAACAACAAACAAACAACTAAGCTACGGTTCTGGTTTAGTAAGGATAAAACTACATCATATAGCTTCATACAATAACCAGTTCCCCAATGGGGGGGATGAAAAATTGAGATGGATGATTTTTCACTTACACATCTCGCTGTCTCCACCGGGTCAAACGTCCGAGGCGTTTTTCGTTTTATTTAGTGGAATTTAATTAATATTAAATGGAAAATATGGGCAAGGATGTATATAAAAAATTAGCTGACGTTATTAACTATTTTTTTTTTTCTCAAAGTGATGAGCTTTTTTCCGTTGAAAACTGACCAAAACTCTTTGCGCCTGATCGAAATTTGTTGGCAAATATGGCGCCGACAATTCTGCAGTTCACAGTTTTTAAACGCTGAGAAATTTTTTGGTAAACTTTCAAAACGTTTGGTAAATTGAGAGTTATTGGAATATATTAACTTTAAACAGTAAAATGACAACCTTAACTTTTAAGTACTTTGCTTAACTTTTGCAAATTTCTCTCGTTTGACTGAGGTTAACCCGCCGTCTGACCACCTGGACAATAAGGCACCTTATCATGGCCCATGAACAATAGCTGATGAAGTAATATGGGGCATTCCAGCAAAAATCAAAGGCTCCTAAGAGCCAATCCGTGATAAGAAGTGCTAACGCGTAACGCAATATTGCGGTAAGCTTATGTTTTCACACTGAAACGGTTCAATATTTTTTTTAAATTAAACGTAAGGATTTGTGACGAACGCAAAAAAAAAAAAAACAATACATCACTTTCATAATGTCCAGTAAAAAAAGTAAAAAGTAAAACGTAAAAAAAAAAAAAAACAAGAACTCGCGCCTTCCAAATACCATTCCCCCATTTCGCCGAGACCTCAAACCACTTGGCCATCGAGAAACAGATACTTAAGAAGGACTAAATTTTATTATTTCAAGGTGGATACGCATCAAAACGCGTGTCTCCGTTGAAAGATCCTTTTAGATCGATTTAAATGTTGCATTAAAGACTGCAAATGCGAAACATCTTTAAGCTTATTGTTGTTTATATTCGTTTACAACAAATTAGTTATTGTTATCGTTGGATTCACGTTGTTATTGTTACGAAACACATTCGTAACAAGGCATTGCGTCACACGCTCAGTCTACAGTACTGGGCTCGACCACCTCAGAGACCGGACGCGAGAAGGCGGTGGAAATCGAGCCTAAGTTTACAGCTGAGTGATGGAACGAGCGAGCGAGCGAGTGAGTGAGTGAATTTGCCGTCGTCTCCGATAACCGTCATTACGCTTGCGCGTATTCACGGGTTAATCAGTCATTCTGTTAATCGAAGAACGTATTAGATTTCGGATTCCGCACTGTTTACCATAGATTCTTGAATGAATTTTCCTGCTTTCCTGGGGCCAGTTGCATAAAACTTAATGTCGGACGTAACTGCTAACGTCTGACGTTAAAATAGTAACTTTGACTGGGCTGAACGTCTGACGTTTGCTGTTACGTCTGGCGTTAAGTTTTATGCAACTGGCCCCTGATTATTCCAAGGACAGAAATTGTACAGTCCAGATTTCAAACACACCAGTAACAGGGTCTGGAAGGGGTTCTGCGTGATCCGGGATTTAGCTAAAATCGAGTGCGTGATTCGGGAATACAAAATAAATCCAGCCGTGATAGTTCACAATTTTGTCGTGTTTTATAGCGACCTGTCAAAAACTTAACTCTCACACCATGTCTCAACGGGCGGTTTAGGCCTCAGGCCTCAAGTAAATTGAAACAGTTGTTAAAACCGACCTTTGTCATCATGTATCATTTTATACGTGGTTTATTACAAAACCATTTACAGGAAGGCCACGGGTGGGAAGCTACTGTACTTGGACCTGATCGTCCTGATTTCGACTTGCTGTTTGTTTGTTCATGCAACATTTACTATCTATCTCTATGCTCTGGCGAGTAATGAGATCAGTTCCACAGTAAGGGTTCTTGTCTCATTTTTTCTGACTCCAGAATCTGGTAGAGTCAGTAGCCAGCCCATCCACAAAGAAAAGTTCAATATTCCCTGAATCAGCGCAGAAAATCATAAGGATTTCCACATCTTCAAGACCCATTTTACAAAATTTACAGCTATTAATGAAATCGCCTGAGGCAGGGGCAAAGGCCTTAAATAAAATCCTGTAATGAATTTCTCTTGAGTATATAAAGGTGCTACAGGCCAAAATAGGATATATACAGGACCATACAGAAAAAATTTTCACAGACTACGTGATTCGAGAAATGAAAAAAACAAGCTAAGTGATTCGGGAATTTACGAAAAAATAGCCCGTGATTCGGGATCCAGACCTCCCCCGCTTCCAGACCCTGCAGTAAGTAAGTAAGAAAGAAAGAGAGAAAAACCTGAAAACAAAGAAGTGAGCCATTACCTAATATGAAAGGTGCGCAGTTGAGCCGAGACAATACGAATCGAGGGTGTCCAATTCACTAAATATGAAGACGAAACGAAGACGAAACCAAATAATTAGCGTAGAAATGACGGGCCTCTAGCACAAAAAGAAGTCTAAATCCAGGGGCTATATATGTTAGTCTTTATTCGCTTTTAATGTGATTAGAATAGGTTTTTTTTATACGTTTAGAATATCTTAATGTAGTTTTTAATTTTAACTTTGTAACTAGCGCTTTTGGACCTTGGAAAAGGGCGCTTTTTTAAATGCCTATTGTTGTTATTCAGATTATTATTATTATTATTATTATTTTTAGCATTCTAGTAGATCAATAATTATAAACGTAAGATTGTTCGAGAATTATTAATCCAAAGGAATAATATAAATAGTGTTTTGACTGAATAGTTTTTTAAGTGAAATTAATTGTAAAATAAGATTTTTTTAGTTAGCTTTGTTATCAATAAAATATTTGTTTTTTTTTATAGTAAAAATTAATTCTCCTTGGCCATCGTAGCTTAATAAGAAATAGCACACAAACTGCAGTGACAAACATGACAATAAAACGCATGTTGGAAAACAAAATATTCACTTGACGTTTATTAGTTTGCATCTTTTATATGCAAATTTTTCTCATCTTATGTTATTGTTGTTGTTAATTAGTTACTTATTATATAATAATAAAAAATAACAACTTTATTCACAATTTAAAAATATCTTAATTACAAAAGATAAAAATAGAAATAATTGATAATAAAAATTCAAAATTCATTTAAATTTAGTTGTTACTTGTATTCTAAACGGTCACTTCTGAGGATGTATGTTGTAACATACGAAACGTCAAGTTAATATTTTGTTTTTCAACATGCGTTTTATTGTCATGTTTGTCACTGCAGTTTGTGTTTTCTTATTTTTTTTTTAAATTATTATTATTATTATTTTATTATTATTATTATTATTATTATTATTATTATTATTAATGCACCCAAGAGTTTCATACCAAGGTGGTATAAACATGACCCCAAATGCTCAAACCGTGAAAGGTCGATAGGCTAATTCAGCGGTTTGGAGTCGTGAAAGATGTGTTTTGAATTTACAGTGTATAAAATATAGATAAAATAAAGCACACAAACAAAGAAACAAATTTTAAAATTGCTAAAGCTAAGAAGCCAAAAAACAATGGGAATCCATAAACAAAATTGAGTCATGGTTGAATGGTTGAACGAGCAGTTACATGTTTTGTTAATAAATGCCGGGTTAAATACTGAAATATTGATTGGAACTTGAAATGTAACTTGATAAGAAATCGCGATAAAACACAAACAGCGGTGATAAACATGGTAAACCGACGCGCATTTTTATAATAAACTTGACGTTTACTAAGCGACATACATTTTCAAAAGTAACCGTTACAGTGTTTGAAAACTGTTTATATAGTTCAAAAATAGGGGTCTGGAACCAAGATTAACAAAAACAATCTTAACAGTAATTTAATAGTACGGACTGTCAGTCCTAAGAAGATACAGCTTATTAGAAAATGGTCACACCCACTCAGCCAATCAGTGCCCAGTATTTGTGTGCTCTATATCCCATAAACTGTCTTAAATTATGTAAAGAGGCGGGGGCTTTGAAGCCCAGGGAAATTGTGGGGTAAAATAACTACTCATTAGTAAGCTCTATATAGAACATACTAATGAATTCTTTTGTTTTCCTTTGTCTAAAAGCCTCATTAGTATGCTCTATATAGAGCATACTAATGAGAAAATAGAGCATACCAATGAGTATATAGAGCATACTAATGAATTACAGGCTGCTAATTCAAAAACAACTTGCCCTTTACGTTATAAAGATAGCAATTTTATTTGAAGTTTTCGCTTTACGTAACTTAAGCAAGAGATTAATCACCAAATAACAAAACCAAATTCGACTTAACAATTTTTAGGAAAAATTAAAAGAAAGACTTCGGAATTCTCTCTCTTTCTCTTTGCTCAATTTCGTTCAAACGTGCCGTTTGTATCGAATTCATCCCCAACCACTCGGATATGTCTACGCTCTCAAAAGCAAGTAACTCTTGAGTGGCAAGGACGGCCTCAAGTTCCTCGAGCTCTGTATACTGCCTCATAGCCGGAGCAAATGAGCCATCAAAACAACAAAGAATAAACAAAGCTCCAAAGAAAGAAAAGCACTGTTATTCGTAAAATTCTATACCAACATTACGGCAACGTCCAAAACAAAATAACAACGTGATTCCCAAGTGTGAATGACACAATTAAAATACGCTCATAAATACAATCTGTATAAAATATGGTTTCTTCGCGGATATGACCATTTTCTAAGACGGTTAGACAATGAACGCTCGTGTCCTATGGGATATAGCGCCTCTCGCATTAGATAGAAGTGCCACTCGGGCTACGCCCTGGTGGCCTTCTATCTATGCTCGAGGCACTATATCCCATAGAACACTCGCGTTCATTGTCTAACCCTTACATAAAGCATCAGCTTCTCGCTTCTCAAGTTTATTACAAAAAGGCGTTGGTTTACCACGTTTATCACCGCTGTTTGTGTTTTATTTCTTATCAAGTTACGATGGCCTAAGAACAAGAGTTTATTTGAAATGTAACGTTTTACCACTGAAAAGCGCCTTGGCACAAAGTTAAAACAATTCCAATGATAAATTGATACACTCGGACCTAGGAAATCCGAATAAAGTTTTTACTAGAGTTTATGGTGATTTCTTAATTTTTTAGAAAGAGATTTTGTGATGTGATTTGTTATTGGGATCCCATTCAGTTATTTAAGTTATGAGCACCGTCAACGTATTTCAACTGAATTTTACGCAAGCCGTTATGTGAGTACGTCGTGCTAACCAGACACGACAGGAATTTATGATTCTCTTTTTTTTCTTAATTTATATATGACACAGGCAAATTGGCAAACAGAAGACACGGATAATGTTTCCTTTTTGGATTCTTTTATCGAAACAAAACGGAAGAAGGAAAAAATTGTTCCAAGAATACTCGCCATGTACAAAAGAAAAAACCGCTCCTTCTCATGATGGCAAAATTAAGGACGACATTGCACAAGCTCTAGATCAACACATCGAAGGAATGGAGCCGAACTTTAGGTCAGCGTCTTTTCAGCAACTATGGCAGGAGCTAAGGGAACCGCTGACCGATGTAATGAGACCGCGAAAGCTTGAAGAGATGCTGGGTGATCTAGATAAATGTAAACTTGGTAATGTGCTTCATCCTTACGAAATTCCATCAGATGTCGACAGTATAAAAAGAGACTTGACGATTTGCAAAATCGGTGAAATTCTGGAGAGAAATATAGAATCGTCATCTACGCCTAATCACAGCGAGTATACTTATACTCACGTGTGGAGCCTACTCAAGAATCCGCTGACTAGCTGCTTTAAGATCGCACAGCTATCGTTGTTGATGGATGAACTGTCACAGTGTTTACCTCGTTTTGAACTGGCGGGAATTAAGTACGTGGTGCCGAGTAAAATGTCTGGAGTGAAAAGAGACGTGGTCATTTGTAAAGTTGACGAAGTGCTCAATGAACCTTACAACTATGATGGATTATTGGGAAGTGGAAGAAACCTGGTTATCTGAATCTCAGATGAGCCATATAATTATATCCATTACACTTCGTTGGTGCACTTTGCCCATTTGTGCTTAACGTCATCTCACCGTAAAGCACGATGATGGATTCACGAAATAGAAAGGCCTTCGGAGATTGATTGGTCATCTGAATCTCAGATGAGCTTTCAATTGTCAATTCGTGTTTATCACCTTTCTCGCCGTAAAGAAATCAAAATGAAAATGAAACTGAAACTGAATATCAAAATGAAAATCAAAGTGATGACATTCAGACGTTCATTGCCAGAGCTCACATTGAATTGAGCAGGATTACAGAATCTACCATGGGCTTCTGGTATTGATTTTGTTGTAGATAACTCAAGTTTAAACAGTTTATCTATTTTAAATTCAAACTGATGAAAATCAAACTGATGACATTCAGACGTTCATTGCCAGAGCTCACATTGAACCGGACTCAGAGAATGCACCGTGGTCCTCTGGTATTAAGTAATGATCCGCACAAGAAGGATAGCACTGAAACGGCAATGCACGATGGAATGTCAACTTTTTTCATTGTTTCAACTGGTGATCTCATTGGCTTAGACTCAAAAACCGCTAAAAAGTTAAGGTTCGAGGTGCATTTTGTCTAATGTTTTTAAGGTTTCAAGCAATTTGAGACCCAATCGCACAACATATGCAATTTTTAAAAGATATTGTATTTGGGGAACTGCTTCATAGTAAAATTATTAGCTATTGTCTTCTGCTATTCTGATTGGTTAAGCACGAACATTTCCTAAAATTATTTGACGCAAATGGATTTTCTGTATTTTTATAATGAAATATTATTGTTCTTCATCAGCTGCTCCTCTATTCTTGAAATTAAAGATATTCTATGTGAGGAAGAGCCAATGCCGCAGAACAATGAAGTTTGCTATCGTTCTTATGTGGAGCATTACTTAATATTACTGTAAATAACCAAAACTAAACAGTTTATAAACTTATTTTCCACCTAGCTCAGTTTTCTTTGTTCTTTTCAGGGGAATATATCACATAAACCCCGTCCATTACAGTGTCTGAAAAGCTGGGTGCGGCTTTGATTGTAACAGGGGAGAGGCGGAGCTGAAAACAATAGCTGATAGCATAGCGAACCAAAGGATTATATATTCCCCTCGTCATATTCTCCCCGTCATATTCCCCTCGCATTATATTCCCCACGCCTTAGTCCACTAGTAATAGAATAACACAAACGGGAAGACAAAATAGGGCTTCACAAGGAAAACACACAAGCATCAGTCGATATTTTTTCTTTACATACTGAAAGACAACTTCATCAATCTTATTCCAACATAATTAACTTGCCGGGTCACGACCAAAAAGCGAAATGATAACATTACTGTTCCATGGTATCGTACCTCGATTTAGGTTACGGGTCTTCAATAGTGTATGACGCCTCGGTTTACGCTTGAACCTAAATATTTTTCCGCCGGTTTCCCTTGGAAAACACACCGACATCCACTCCATTAATCTTCGAAAGATGAAGGCGGGCAGTTGGGCCATGGCGAGACACGAGTACTGTTCATACATTTTTCTCTCTCTCTCTCTCTCTCTCTCTCTCTCTCATAACGAAGCAACGTGCTCAATGCAAATTTGGCAAAAGCAAAATATGTTTACCGTCTCACTAATGTGCCGTGATCCCAATGCGGCCTTGCGGAATCATGCTTTTTGCATTTGAATTGAATGGAATGTTACTCTCCGAAAAATTAATAGTTTCTTTGTTTTAGAAAACCTCACAAGGTGGAAATTAAGCATGTTATTGACCTGTCCCTCGGGGATATGTGATATATTCCCCTCGTGGCGTTCCCTCGGGCTACGCCCTCGGGGTATATCACATATCCCTCGCTCCAGGTCAATAACCCTTACTTAAATCTAGCATTTAATAAATGACCAAAGGAACCCAGAAACAGGAAAAAGGGGGCACGGAACGCTCAGAAGCAGGAGCAAGCCAGCGTGGACTTCCGCTCATGAGCTGAGTGCTCAGATTACACTATGTAAAGCATACTAACTAAACTAAAATATGTTTTAATAAGAATGTTTAAAAAAACGTATTTGGTTGATCAGGATTGCAAAAAGAAAACTGAATTGACCAGTGACTGCAACTCAAGTTTACTGTGCCATGCGCCATTCAATAACACGCGAACGAACGCGAACTCTGAAGTTCAGCACCCCAGCTTATGTTTACGTTTTACACTGCTGTCAATCATAAATGTGGCATAAACATTGGACCCCTGAAAACAGAAACTGATAAAAAGGATCGAAGTCCACCAATCACAACCCACAAACATTACCTTTTTGAACGTGTTGAGTTAAGGTGGCCGATTACAGTTTTGAGGGACAATCAATTTCCTTTCGCGCGCGTGTCACGCAAGCAATACCGCGCGAGCAAACAACAACGAAGGTCTGACCTCGTGTACGCAGTTTGTAATGTGCGAGCAGCCGCGCGCGCAGATAAGTGAATGGCTGTGGTGTACGCATTAGTGCGCATGCTCGGAGATCGTACGAAACGTTTTTTTTGGTAACAAATTTCTCGAAATCTAGCCGTACGACCAATGCTCGATTTTTGATATTTTTAAATATACATCAACATCGATCTGCAGACAATTTTTTTTCAAAATCTGTAAGACAGATTTCAAAATATTTTTTGAAATTCCTATTTTTGATATTTTCGATGTTTTAACTTGTAAGAACGTTTATTTTTATCCAAAGTTTAAATGGTAAGATTTTGAGGTAGGGTCGTACGGGTGATTTTTGAGTAAAACGTCCTCATAGAATTAGAACCCAGTCTTCTGACAACCACTCGGTCGCTTGTTTTAAGCCACTTCTAACCAAACGATGGTGAAATTACAAACACCCACTGTTATGTACGATGGTTTTGACTTTGTAATTGTTGCTTGTTCCCACAAATGATCACCTGTGATGGATATTATGGAAGCGGATGTTTTTCCCTGACGCTTTTTCAGGTTGTATCTCCGATTATTGGGATTAACCTGTTTTGTTCCATGATATAATACTGTTAAGGAGACTTTGGCGATCGCAAGTGTTTTGTCTTCATTTATGGACTCCATCCGGTATTCTAGGGTTGATGTGTTTGTGGATAGTAGAGCTCTTGTTGGCGCCTGGGAACGTCCAGGATCTCGGTCCCCACCTTTGTTTCGTGCTTTGAAACAAGTTTTCTTTGTTTCAAGCCACTTAACATCGATTTGCATCTGTTTTACGTTCCTAGTGCGAACAACCCTGCGGATAGACCCTCTCGTTGTCTCTCCCGCCAAGACGCTGTGATTTCTTCTGCTCTTTGGGATTCCGTTCAGTTAGCGTATGGTGGGAAGTTCGGCCATTCTGTGGATCTTATGGCCTTCCCTTCTAATGTCCACCTTGGCTCAGATGGTTCCCTCTTAACTTTTTTTGCCCCCTTTTCCCCAATCTCTTTTATCTCTCCTCGGTCCTCCGTTATCTTTTGGAGGCCCGCGTTTCGTTTACTATTGTTGTTCCGGATATTTTCCCTTGGAATCACTGGGGCTATTTTGCGTGCCTCAGCCAGTGAGTCTTTCCGACTCGCCTCCAAAGGGACCTTGGGCGCTGTCCTTGTTCCCTCTGAGAATGGGTTTTCTTCCCAGTGGCCTCTTCCCAGGTATCTGTGAGTTTTTAGGGTTAGCTCCCCTGCGTTTCCTTAATATGGTACAAGTATTATATATTTTCCCTTGAAATTTAGTTTTCTGTTTCTGTATTTCTATTCTGACCAATAAAGTTTTGTTTCATTACTTAATGTTGTTTTCATTTGTTACTTAGAACTCCCCTAAGTGGCTCGTTTGTTTGTCCCCGCTGTGCAATGTCCTGTTTGCAAGCACCCAAATGACCACTATTTTCTTTCTGTCAGATGTGAGACTATAAAAGACGCGTCCATCACCTCGTCACTCTTACGCCCAAGGACGTTGACTTGCCTGCTCTTGACGCAAGATTAAATAAGCTGCAGATGCTTTCCCTTAGCACTCCCAATGCTAAGCAGAAGTCGTCCTGAAATCTGAATTTCAAGCCTTTTTATATGCCTTACCTGGCCATAAGTCCCTCTATTCAGCAACGCCGTTGGATATTTTTCGTTTTCTTACTTGGAAAGACCGGGGCGGAAGAGGCAGGTATACGTCTTTGTCCCCGTGTTGGAAACAAGAATATTCATCCTTGTAAATGCCCTTGCGTTTTCCTTACAAGACTGTCGATTCATATGTTGGAAAGCTTCGTGCCATTTTCCTCTCAGTTGGTCGGCAAGGTGATTGGGATTCCACCCTTAGTTTGGGTAACACTGCTGCTTCTCATGATCTGTTAAGGGGTACTTAAAGTCTCGTGTTACTGCGGAGCAATTACAAGCCAGAGTTGCTCCCAAACAGTCTACTCCTAGTCCTTTTATTGTGAAGTTACTTTTGTTGTCGAGACACATGGAAAGAACGATGTCTTTCCCCTTCAGTCACCCCTACGAATTTGTATTCTCGCTAGCGATCAGGCCTTCTTCAAGGCTTTGCTCTTTTCATCCGATAGAGGAAACGATCTGGGTCTCGTTCAAACGCAGGAAATCCTACGTTTTCCTCACGACTATTGCGCCTGAACAAATATGCTTGCTTATGAGCTGCGGGCAAAAGCCTTCGAAGACGGTTATCCTCATTATTCAGGATAGAACTAAAAACCTTACTACATATAGTTTCATTATATCTAGCTAAAGTTGGAATGCCCGCTTCATCTAGGGCCTCTGGTATTCAATTCCAGGATAAATGATAGCTAGTGCCCCCTTCTGAACACGCTCTAGACACACTTGAGATACATAGGAAGGACGTAATGAAAAACTGGTACAGCGTAACTTAAAATTGATCTAATACAAGTACAGTAGAACAATATAAGATCATGACACGATAGTCTAGCCAACTTTAATTGTACCAGAAAGTAAAAGCGCTTTGAAACCTTCTTTATTATTTCGTTGATGTGTTCGTTCCATGTTAGGTCATTTGAAATTGTTACGCCTAGCAACTGGACACTAGTAACACACTCTAAGCTTTTCCCATTGAAAACAATGGGTTGAAAATCTTGCTTCTTCGCAAAAGAAATCCTAAGCTCTTCTCAGGCATGTTAACCCTATTCGGCCTGGGGGGGGGGGGGGGGGCACAAAGTGCCCGCGCTAACTTTCAACATTCATAACTTCCTTGATATGTATACAAACGCCATCAAACTTCGTGACTTTTCCTAAAATTTATCTGGCAACAATTTCATATGACAATTTTTTGATCATGTGACTTGATGTTTCCATGGCAACAAGATTTTGACAGCCATGTTTTTTGAAAATTGCATATTTATACCTTTGAATGAAGAAAAACAATGTTTCTTGGTGTAACTTTTATATTTTTATGTCATTTAGCGTTTATTTATTGGTTTTGATTAATTTTGGGTGAATTTGGACGGTTTTTAAGAGGTTTTGAAAAAATTCAGAAATCCAAGATGGCGGATCCAAGATGGCGGCCGCATAACTAATTACCTAATAACTACGTCATATGACGTCATCGTTCCATTATGCGGACTGCGAAGGAGACAGTTTTGGGCGTACTATGTACCCTCTAGGTTTCATTGTCATAGCTTTAATGTTCTTGAAGTTACGAAGGGGGGGCACAATGTGCCCCCCCCAGGCTCAGAAACTCAAAAAAAGCCCAGGCCGAATAGGGTTAAGGCATGGTTTTAAGCCTAATTACTCATGCGCGAAGCGGCATGAGGTAAGGTCTCGGCTCCGTTTTTCTTGTTATTATTTTTTGTGTCACGATTTTGCATGCAAATTTATGCACGCATATTTTAAATTGTACACTTCCGGTTCATTGCTTTGCCACTACACTTCCTGTTTAGTGACTTCCGGCTACTCGCACTTCCGGTAAAAGAGCGTTACTCAAGTGTCACGACAGCGTCTCCTACAACCCTACTTACATTAGAAATGTTCATGTTTGGTATATATAAGACATAGAAGAATCATTCCCTACATTGTGGTACAGCCTTCATTTCCAAAACAATCAATAGTAAACAACGTGGTTTGCAGGAACGATGACTGAATGAAAGGAGTACCCTTCGCCATGTCGGACATCTTTTTATCATCTTCTTATCTTCTTATCACCTCATCTTCTTATCTTATCATCTTCTTAACTTACTTACGCATGCGCATGAGTATAGGCTGCTAGGAGCCTCTTGTTTGCATAAAATCTGAAAACTATCATAACTTTGCGGAAATTTGCCGTAACACGCTTAAACTTAGCAACCGTATAAAACTTGACGACCTTAACTCATTCTTAGCTTTAAGTGTCGAATATTTGGGTCACGTGACCTGTTAATGATAATTAACGACCAAAATATTCAGAGTAAAATGGGGAACACAAAACGAAATATAATTAAGTCTGTTTAGGTCTTATACTTTTAAGACCTAAAGCCTCATCAGGAATTAGCCTTGTATGGTTGTATCTGTTATTTCTATTAGAAGTTATTAAGCTATTTATTTAGTCACGTGACCTATTTCCGTTAATTGCAGAGTTCCTATTTAACATGGACACGATTAAAAGGCTAATTCATGAAAAGCCTTTTAGATGTAAAAGATCGATACCCAATAACGTTTACTTATATTTCATTTTGTGTTCCCCATTTTACTCCGAATATTTTTTCCCTTTAATTATTATGTACAGGTCACGTGATTCAAAAGTTCGACACTTTGAGGAAAAAACGAGTTCAAGTCATTACGTTTTATACTCTTGCCAAGTTTGAAATTGTTAAGGCAAATTGTCGTAAAGTTAGGATTTTTTTCAGATTTTATGCAAATTAGGCTTCAAACCATGCCTTAACATGCCTGTTTGCATTTTTCACTATTAAGCTAAACTCTATTGCGCGATTTACCTTAAAGCGACCGCTGATCCCATTCTAATCCGCATAAGCACGACGGAGAGCGCTGAAAATAGATTACTTTTTACTTTAATCCGTTCCAGTTGGAACGCTTGGATTTCAAATCCCCAAAAAATTCGGATTTGGTTTAATCCACCAAATCCTTTCTCAGAATGGAGCGCTTTGCACGTGCAATTATTGATGCAGAAACATTACAGAGCCTGTTCGTGGAATATTTCGCGCATTTTCGGTATCAGCTGTCGCACTTCGTGCATACTCTTTTCATAAATGCCTACTAATGATAGAAACCTGTCCTCCGCGACCTTAATGTTCGCCATGCTGGTTTATTGTATGATAAACTAACGTAAACAACGTATTGCTTGCTATTATCACAACTTTATTTTCAGCATTACACTGGCTTGATCTCAGACTGGCTTGACATACTTTTATGCATTGTTTCCTCGGCATATTGACTCATTGCTTCGAGTACTAATTATTATATTCCATGCCTCTAAATCTATTGGCGTCAAGTGTATAGATCGTCAGTTACTTTATTTATATGCATTCATAATCACAGGTACACCAGCATGGACTGCAATGGCCAACGAGCATGGGATCAGCCTGTCGCAGGGGTCAAGGTCGCAATCTGGTATCTCGGGATGTTCTGGAAGTTCTGATGGGCAATTGCACCTTCTTCCTATTTCAGTGCATGAAAAAAAGGCCTCCTCAGTTCAAAAGTTAAATACCAACTCCATCCCCAGGTTTCAGAACAAATCCTAAGGATATTAAGTGTGAGCACTCAAAACATAAACCTCACTATATGCCAGCAAACCTCTATTTCTCACATCCTCCTCTTTCCATCTAAAAGTTATTATGTATTCGCCTTCAGCCGATGTACAAAAATGCGATGTACATAAAAAGACGGTCGGTCAATACCTCAAATCAGGCAGGGGAACAATAAAGTTATTTTGGAAGGGAGTTGCATTCCGAATAACTGTCCGCTTGAGGGAGGAATTTTGTTGTCTAAAATGTGTTCAATGATGTTTGGGCCGGTGGCCGAAACTATTAAAGTCTGTAAATTTTAAAAATCGTCAGGTGTGATTATTTAAATGAAAGCCATTGTAACAATACATTCTTATGGTTCTAGTTTTAGTATCTGTATCGACTTCGACAGTTAAACAATGTGTAAACAGACCATTGCAGTTTTTCATTAGTTAGTAGGTTTGGCTGTAACAAATCAAAACTAAAACAAAATTATGTTAAGAGCAAAGATTGCTATTTGGTTTAATTTCCAGATACAGATGATATAGGGGAGGCAGCGTGGTCGAGTGGTTAGGGCGTCGGACTTGTAATCCGGAGGTCCCGGGTTCAAGTCCCGCTCTGACCACTTGATGGAGTTGTTTCACGGCAGACCCGAGTTCAACTCCTCGACCACGCTTGTAAAATAGCCAACTGGTTTGCCTCCTGCCAGTTGGGATTTATAAAATGTTATGTTCCATTTCAATATTTGTTTCTATATTAGTGTCCCAAATTAGTGCTCGCGCGCTAAATACCTTGACACTTAAATAAAGTGATTATTATTATTATCTCAAAAATCAGGACTGAGCTCTTACCATGTTCCAGTTTGTGTTTGTGTTCGTGTTCAGGCGGAGGCTGAAAAAATAAAAGACGAGGGAAACTGATAATGCATTGAACTGAGAGAGATAGATAAACTTTATTTAACCACGGGTAATTCATCAGCTATTTACAGAAATATCAAACTATAACTACAAACTATAACTATGAACTTATACTATATTAGACTACGCAGTCTCTCTTGCGTGACGAGCCCTAATAACGGCTGCGTAGGAGACTATCGAGCGAGAAACGAAAAAACATTGGCGAACTATTTATTTTATTTATTTTTCGTTTCTCGCTTGACGGACTAAGCTGGGAAAGAGAGACTGCTCGTAGTCTAATACTATATAAAAAGCTGCTTTCCGTGAATGCCGTGCCTTAGAGAGCTTTGCTGATGGCGCGTTTGAACGACCCGAGGGATTCCGCGCACCTAGTCTCGCAAGGAAGGCTATTCCACAGTGTGGCACCACTATAACTAAACCTGTTTTTAAAATAATTAGTGCGTGGTAGTCGAACATTAAGTTTGTTCTCGCGCGGAGTCCCTCAGGTTGTAGCTTGCATTGCGCTCAGAGAATTTCGATGCTAAATAGTTCGGAGCTAACCCATGTATGCATTTGAATACCATGGTGGCCTTTTGTATGTTTCGCTTTTGTATGTTTCAGCGAGAATCAGACTAATGCATGCAATATTAAAGTTCAATATAGTTCAATATCGTCCAATATAGTTCAATATAGTTCAATATAATTCAATATAGTCCCGATACAATGAGACTGGTGGGGTGGGTGTAACACGCGTGACACACAACGCGATTGGGCTGCTTATGATTCTACAGGGAAAGACGATTATGAGGTCCAGTACTGCTCTTGCTCTTGTGAAGTCAGTCTCCAAGCAAAAACACTTACAGAAGCAATTAATAAATCCATGTGTGATAGAAGTTACCGGCATAAAATAGCTAAGAGTCTTCCTTGACAATGTTGAATTCCCGCATGAGTCAAACCTTGGGCCATACTGATACAGCTGATATATAATTATTTCTCCGACTGTAATAAAACTGGCATCAATTGATTTGAGATTTTGAGAGTGTTCGCGGCCTGCATCGACCGGAATGGTAAGACATTTCTGACCAAACAATTAACCGTAAATTAAACAATTAACGGTAAATTCACGGCAGTTTCCCGGTGTGATATATAATACAACTCGCCCGGCGAAATGAAATATTCTTTAATTAGTCACTTCCGAGATATATTAGTAATTTTGTTACATCCATTTTGAAATCACTGGTGATCCTTGCAATCTGATTGGCTCTCAGCAGTGCGATTTATTCCCGAATCGCACTATTTTTTGCTCCAAATCGCATCTTTTTCTCACCAGTGCGTTTTATTCCCGAATCGCACTGTTTTTTGCTTTAATCGCATCTTTTTCTCAGCAGTTCGATTTATTCCCGAATCGCACTATTTTTTGCTCTAAATCGCATCTATAAGTCTCATAAGTATTGGTACTGACTAAAAAAGAAAGTGGCGCGAGATTTTTTAGCCAATCACAAAGCGTAGCAATGCAAAACCAAAGCAATTGTGTAATTACTTTCGATACTCAATTTAAACTGCTCTATAAACTGTTTTTATCAACTTACGGAAAGGCCTGCCATAAGGAATAATGAAAAGAACGACAAACACAAGAAAAATCTTCAACATATTGGCCGTGCGTGGGTATCACTTACTGGGTTACAGTAGCTGTTGATTAGTAATAAAAAATTAAACAAAGACTTTTGTAGATAAATATAACTATCTTGATCTATACCTAAAGAAAATAACTCTATAAATAGAATACAAACCTAGACTTCTCAAACTACTTCTATCTTTGGAAGGAGGGTTACAACTAAACTTTTTTAATTATGTGCTCGGCAAACACTGACTGCACCCAATTAATTAAACAATTACATGACATATATATGGTACTTTGTTTTTAAAGTCGCCACTAACGCTGTCTTCAAGCAGTTACTTTGTTTTTTAAGTCGCCACTAACGCTGTCTTCAAGCAGTTACTTTGTTTTTTAAGTCGCCATAACGCTGTCTTCAAGCAGTTACTTTGTTTTTAAGTCGCCACTAACGCTGTCTTCAAGCAGTTAGTTGTTTTTTAAGTCATCACTAACGCTGTCTTCAAGCAGTTACTTTGTTTTTAAAGTCGCCACTAACGCTGTCTTCAAGCAGTTAGTTGTTTTTTAAGTCGTCACTAACGCTGCCTTCAAGCAGTTACTTTGTTTTCAAAGTCGCCACTAACGCTGTCTTCAAGCAGTTACTTTGTTTTTTAAGTCGCCACTAACGCTGTCTTCAAGCAGTTAGTTGTTTTTTAAGTCATCACTAACGCTGTCTTCAAGCAGTTACTTTGTTTATAAAGTCGCCACTAACGCTGTCTTCATCAGTTACTTTGTTTTTAAAGTCGCCACTAACGCT
This sequence comes from Cladopsammia gracilis, assembly GCA_022457155.1. Lineage (NCBI taxonomy): Eukaryota > Metazoa > Cnidaria > Anthozoa > Scleractinia > Dendrophylliidae > Cladopsammia > Cladopsammia gracilis. The sequence goes on along the minus strand of JAJGOT010000764.1, from coordinate 74,158 downwards.
GTCTTCAAGCAGTTAATTATACTGGTCGAATAAGACCTAAAGTTTTTAACAAAGAAGGCTGTGACGATCCAATACTAGACCGAATACAGTAAATTAATTATCCATTAAATAATTTCGTTGAAATGCAAACGTTTGTCTTAATAAATTCAATATCTATGTTTTACATTAAAAAAGCCTTAGTTGAATCGCTGACCTGTAACTAATGAGTTCACGATAAGACTGAACTGTTATAACATATAACCAGATGTTTTACTATAGAGACGAAGTTATATTACATAAAGAAAGGGTAATCAAACTTTCTACCGCTGCTTCAGAACGAAGAAAGCGGTGACATAAAAATAAACCCTAACCTTTGGCGGAATAAAAACAATTAATCCTAAACATTGAGATGGCATCTCTACATAAGGAAGGAAAAGACAATGTAATATATTTGTTCCGAATTTTCAGGTGTCGAATCGATATTAATTCAATACATGATATATTTTCTTAAGTACAGATAAGGTGCTATTGATACAGAGAAAACTAAATTCCCATTTAAATAGTTATGATTATCCAATCCTAAGTCAAGTTTGTAGTTGTAAAGTGTTATGATTTATGAGTTATAAACTACGAATAAATGCGTCATACGGGAAGGCCCTACCTGGAGGTTCAATCCCTTTCTTTTTCTAATGTAAACGTTTGTACTCCTTTCACACTTTTACTAGCGCCTCTCCCCACCTCCCGCTCTCCCTACCCCAGTTGATTTTTTAGTTAGGTTCTTTCATTAGCATTTATGTCATTGGACGACTGGGGACTAGTAAACACCGACTCGTTCCCAGTCGTCTCTCTTGCCTATCACGAGAGACGCGCGCAAAAGATGATGGGAAGGAGGAACATCCCCACTCCCCTTCTACGCGTACCTTTCACCCTCGCGTGCGCCTGTCACGAGGCGACCAGGAAAGACCCTTTCATATACTAGAACTTTTAATGTCGCTACTCTTCGCATACTACAAGAACAAAAAAACTAGGCACCCTTTCGAGTGGAGCCTTCCCCTATAGCCCACTGTATGGACTATATGGACCTTGGGTACAATCACGGCATTTTTGTTAACTTTATCTTAGCAGAAATGGATAGAAATGATAATTGTTGTTTCAAAATATTTGAGAGATCAAGTAAATATAAACAAGTTCAGGCTATCTTTGTAGCAAAGACGAATACAGCGGATACTAAAAGCCTTAGTTTTTTTTACAATAAACTCTTGTTCTTAGGCCATCGTAACTTGATAAGAAATAAAACACAAACAGCGGTGATAAACTTGACGTTTCGTATGCTAAGCGACATACATTTTACAAAGTAACCGTTACAGTGTTACAATGTTTCGGTTGGCCAAATTAGCCCTTTTCAGTTACTGATCATCAGAAAATTGAAGATCCGTAACCAGTTTTTTCACTTTTCAATTACTGATGATCAATTCTAGCTACATACATATTAGTTCCATTAAAACTATGCCCACCTCCAGATCTCTTTGAGCAGAGCTTGAATAAAAATCGATTAATATTAAGAAAACGTTTGCATCCCTCCCCAAGCTCTTCGAAATATTAATGAATCTATGGGAATTAAATTGGTATTGCTTGCAACTAAAATCATTTGCCTTAGCTTCTCAGTTGTGATGTATACCATTGCATCACTCACAGAACCGTATAGCGTGCATATTACAGATAATTTCTACTTACCTATTTGTGAAGCTGAAAGTGTGACTCAGGCTGTAGAACACTGTATTGCGAATTAATGTTAATGGAAATTGATTCACGCTTTTTCTTTATAAATCCTCATTTCGTATTCAGTAGGTAATTAACCTCGGTAGATAATTAACTTCGTAGGTAATTAACCTTAATTAACCCAGCTTTATGCAGCTGGAAACTGTGGGTAAACTGAGAAATTATTTTTTCGACTGTTATTCAAACAACATCTTATCTTCGATCGATCTTTGCATGTTAAGAGTTGACATAGTTTGTCCGATCATCCCATTGCTATTTAATATTTCTCAGCGATGAAGAAAAGTCCAATTGTGTCAGTTACTATTATTTTTCCTATTTATAATTACACTAAACCCCTTAATGTCGAAAATTAACATTTTAATTAGGTTTTAAACGAAAAACTGATTAGGCACATATTCAATATATATTCATTACGCAATTGTAAAAGTAAAATCGATTCCTGAATTATAGTTGTGAGAAAGTTTGTTTTCCTAAGCTAAGAATTTCCATTAATTGAAATTAAATTAGCACATTGTTTAGCAGCTTAATCTTTGAATCAATTGCTATCAACTTTGCTGAACGAGTTAAAAAAAATGTCCAATTTCTCTATTTGCAAATGTATATTGACCACTAGAATCTGCATTTCATTACACCTGTTGTTTGTAAAGCTGTGATTGCTAATTCTTTCCCAAGCATGATATTTGGTGTTTCTAAAAGTTTTATTACAAGCCAATTTCTAAACGCAAACTGCATTTGCTTCTGTTGTGGATTAACACTTTCAATCCAAAATTGAATTTAACCCTCATTTAACAAAAGAAACAATATACTATTTCTTATAAGGATTCCATCGACCACTAAGTGAGTAGAGAACAACATCAATGAACCACCATACGCATACGATTTTTTTACTTTTAAGTGAAAGGTTATGACGCATTCAACTACAGATTAAGAACAAGTAATCAAAATCAAACGAAAAGTTTAATCTCCAACCACATTTTTTCAAAGGTTTATCTTTGTGTGCTGAAAACTTTTTTTTTACCTCACATGTTTAATTGTAAGAAAATTTAATTATTATTTGCACAACTAAAACATCTATACCATTACTACTTTGTATTTTAAAGTAATGGCTAGGTTTCAGTTATAAGAGAAAAATACTGGCTTCTTGAAACGTTCAATGTTTACATTAAAAAAAAGCAAGTTAAGAGTCAGCTAAAACCAAAGGAAAAGGATTTAGGGTTCAGTTGATAAAACATGTAAACACGACCGCGCCATCGCCGATTCAAATATCGATTGCAGAGGTTCATTTTGTAATAATCGCAAAAAAGCTAATGTCGATCAAGTCTCGCTTTACAATTGCAAAAAAGTCTGGCGATTGTGAATAAAACTTTGTTAAAAGACGCTTAAGAATTAAAACAATTATGCACATCGTTCATAAATGAAAGTCGTACGAACGTTTCTCGCGCCAACCGTGTTCGATACGATACGCAAAACAAGCATTCATACAGTGTACAAAAGTTTTGAATACACCAGAACTTGAAGCGTTTGTTCGGTACTTACAGCGCACTCGCGAGAAACGAGACGCGTCTCGCGAGACGGTGGAAACTACCATTTGAGCGACACTGTAGGCTATTCAGATGTATAGCTAGCATCATGCTAGCGTAGGCTGTTTAGATGCATAGCTAGGATATTCCTAGCGCTAGAATCTTCCTCCCTCTCTGTAGCTGGGGTGATCCTAGCGATAGGAAGATCCTGGCGCTTGGGCGAAGTACACGCTATGCATGCAAACGGAAAGAAGAAAACATATTGCGCTAGGATGATCCGTAAGTGCCAGTTTCTTACTCCCTCCATGTAAACTTTCCCTTATATTTCTTCTGTTTAATCAAACTTTCGCTTAAGCCATTTACTATACAAATATTATAAATATTATTTACAAATACTATAATGACTTATGTATTATTATAATTATTTATTGTGTGGGTGCACGGCTCCTTGGGAGCGTATTTTTTTTACCAGTCTAAATGAAAAAAATAACTTACGATTGTCGCCATAGGTTTTACATTTTTTGTCATGTAAGCCTTTCCTTATTAGCTTTGATTATTTTGATTATTTTTGAAATAAAAAAATCCAGAAATCTAAGGTGGCGGATCCAAAACGGCGGCTGTCCAGAATTAATAACGTAATTCTGACGTCATATGACGTCATCGTCTCATTTTTGACGTGCCATATACACCCATTAGGTATATTTATATGGCAAGTCCCCGAAGGCTCAGTCATGTCTTCCTCCCCCCCCCCTCCCCCACCTCCCCCAGGCTGAGGAACTCCTAACATGCCCAGGCTTAATATAGGGTTAACAAAATAAATCAGCAATCACTGAGTGATAAAGTGAACACACTGACTAGCTTGGAAATTACTGAAAGGAGCCTACGATCTGACGATGCTGCTTTATTATATGATAAACAAACGTAACCGACATTTTGCTTGGTTTAATCACAACTTTATTTTCCAGCATTACTACATTAAGCATTTTACAAGTCACTGGTTTGATCAGTAGCTTCAGGTCACATACGTATGTATGGTACATGCCTCATGTTTCGAGTACTAATTCTATTCCACTTGGTGCGAAGTTCATAAAGAACTTTAGTTCGTTTATTTATATGGCAACGCATTCAGCATTCAGGCAGTTGCACCGGCATTTCCTACAATAGTATCCAACCGGGCATTTGGCAATGTAATTGCATGGGTCAAACGTGCATTGTGCTGGGTCCGTTGCTGGATATTCTGGTGGGCAATAGCACCTTGCTGTTGCAGAAGGACCAGGCCGGTCTGTTACTAAATGGACATTGAAAACATACAACTCATCATCAACAGGGGCGGATCTAGGAATTTCTGAAAGGGGGGGGGGGGGTCCGGGTGCATGTCCCCCGGAAATTTTTTCCGATTTTACCCTCTAAAACGCCATTTACGGCATTCCTGAGAGTCGAAAAGCATTTGTTAAGTCAAAAACTTGACAATCAGTAAATTGGTGGAAGTGAAACAACTACGTATAAAACGATTTTATTCTTTTATTTTTATGAACCACATGGGAGACACAGGTCTGATAGGTGGGTCCGGACCCCCCCGACCCTCCCCCTGGATCCGCCACTGATCAATGTGTTTAGCCTCCACACATCTTCAGGACGCGATAGATCTTTATGCTCGATCGTCTTTACCTCATGTTATGGCATCGGGCAAAAATGGACGTGGTTTTCTAGTTGTAAAATACGGCTTTAAGGGTTTAGATTGTTATTTGGTTTAGTATTAAAGTGTGCGAGAAAAGGATAAACGGTACATCGTCCTGTAAGCCTTAAAAAGAGGTTGTGCGTGAAACGTATTTCTAGTTGATTTATTACGTTATGTCATGTTATCATTTAGTTTACTCGTCATACTGATCATGTCATAAAATGAGAACGTGCTGTACTTTATTTCAATGCCTCATTAAATGGATTTCAAAGGTTCGACTATGGTAAATATTTATTTCAGAATTATTTGAAAATGATGCTACTATTGTGTTGCCTAACTGTTTTGGGGAATATTTATAAGATATGTTGCTTTTTTATAGGAACATACAAGACAAGGTATTTGACTTTAAGCCAAAAAACGTAGAAAGACAGTCGATACATCAGAATGCATATGAAAGTTGGTATTAATGGATTAAAAAAGGGTAAAAAAGTTGAAAAACAAATTCGATTGACAGTCAAGAAATTTTCATTCACGTGATGAAACTGAAATTACGTTTTTCGTATTGTTAAAATAATAGAATTCAATGTTGTAATAATTAAAAAGTAAAGTTTATTTGATTTACTATTAAGGAATTTGTTAAAATTAAGTATAATTGAATTCGGTTACAGAAATACGTATTAATTGTAAGTATTTTATACCAACTTCAAGCTTGAAGGATCTTTGTTGACCGTTTGAAGTCTTGGATTTCATCATACAAAATGTGTTTTTAAGAAAAGTATGTATTTCAAATATAAGAAGTATACGAGTATTAAAATCGGGCTTTAAGATAGAAAACAAGTAACTGTATTTGCAAAGACCGCCGTAACGAGATAGAAGCACCGGATCCTGTAGTAAAGGATCTAATCAGCTATAAAATAATAAAACGATTTGATAAAAAATTAAGATAGAACATTTTTAATTTTTGACAAATTAAAAACACCATATGATAATCATTCCGACAACAATACCTATAATAACATCTACCACTAATTCAGCTACATAAATGGAAAAGTTCAGTTTTTGACAAGTGAAAAGTAAAACGTGACTTTTTTTATTGTCCATTGTTCTTCAATGATAACATTTGCCGCTAAAAGCATAATCGATTTTCAATGACGCAGGCTGGAAAACTTCAATTTTAATTAAATGAGAAATACAACATGATCTTTATGTCAACAATTACTTTGATAATAATATACACGAAAACAATAAATGTAAAATAATACGGCAAACTGATCCTTACGGCGGAGAAAAGGTTGAGGGAAGAAAAGTAAAGTAAAATAAAAGATATATATTCTGATTCTCAACACTGATTGGCTAAGAGCAGTGCAGTTCAAGTGTACCACCATTGCAAAAAGTGTAACACCAGTGCAAAAGGTGTTACAAATAAAAAAGAATTGATGCAAAAATGTTTTGCAAAAAAAAAAAAAAAATTCAAAAAAATGCAACAGAGCGATCTTTTGAATGAGAGCCATTTTAAGATTCTGAGAAGGTGTCAAGGCAAATTTGATTGTTTAGTGTTTGAAATGCTTTATATCAAGAAATTCAAACCTAATTTGAACGTCCAAACGGACTCCATTCGTGCGAAACTTTTTGTTTAACTTGTGATTTTCGCAATTATTTTCATCATTGTTCGTCTTAGTATTTATAGAACCTAGTTTTTATACATTTTTGACTTGATAATGACGTTACGGTAACTACGTCGAAACGTCGTCAGCTTTTTAGCTTTTTTTAAATTTTATAATGTTTTTAAGAAATGTTTTGTCGCAATTTTTTTATAGTTAAATGTTTTTCTAAGGCCCGGTTCAAACGTCGAACTTTACATGTGCCGAACCTAATAATTAGGTTCGGCACATGTAAAGTTCGACGTATGAATCAATTAGGAACGGCACTTTTGTATTTGGGTCGACTCTGCCGTTCTATTCGACTGAGCTTGTCGAATAGAACGGCAAAAGATCGACTTCGATTCATACGTCGAACTTCACATGTGCCGAACCCAATGCATAATTTATGTTAACGTATTTTTTCAATATAACCGCGCTTCTGATTGGCTATTTAGTGGGTTTTCGCGCCTTTGCAGACAGAACTCACAGAAGCGTAACGACGGTTACCAGCATTTACATTGTAGATTTTTAGACTGAAACTGGACAGCTTAAATCGGTCTTCTAAAAAGTTGCTTTTCTTTATATCCATAAATAAATCGTAATGTATTTCAAAATTTATGGCGTCACTTTATTTTGTCCAAATATCACGATCACGATCTCCTCACTGTCTCCTTGCCATAACAGAACACAAAGCACACTAAAATCAAAACAAGAATTTGCAGGCTTGGTGAATTCGACTTTTTTCGGTTTATTTCCCTATTTTAGGCAGTAAGGATGATATTTCTTTTCGCCACGAATTAGGTTCGGCACACGTAAAGTTCGACCGTCTGAATCAACAGTCGAACTTAATAGTTTGGGTCGACCTAAATAGGCATTAGGTTCGGCACATGTAAAGTTCGACCGTCTGAATCAACAGTCGAACTTAATAGTTTGGGTCGACCTAAATAGGCATTAGGTTCGGCACATGTAAAGTTCGACCGTCTGAATCAACAGTCGAACTTAATAGTTTGGGTCGACCTAAATAGGCATTAGGTTCGGCACATGTAAAGTTCGACGTTTGAACCGGGCCTAAGCCACTTCTTTTTCGTATAAAAAAAATTAAAAAAAAATTGATGTAAACTAGAAAAAAAAATCCCACAATGGATTTTACATTGTGAATCTTTGATTGTGTAGTAGTTACACTACTTGCTATCCTTGGAATTCTTAATTTCTTTTGTATCTTTAAAAAAATAAATAAATAAATAAATGAATAAAAATAAGTAAATCACTGGCTCCACGGGAAACAGTTCCCTTGGGCCAGTCGTTAAGTGCTTAATGTTGAGTGATTCACAAAAACTGCAAAACCTTACCAGGTTTCAGCCCTCCTTCCATCTGAAAAATAAAGGTAAAGAAAATTTAGTGCATTGGAGTGGACGTTAGGTGCATTTTATTGCAATGACAGATCTTTCAGTGAGAACGATTACAGCTGTAGTTTATTAATATAAATTTAATAATTAGTTCCAATATATACAAATGACACTGGTGGGAGTAGCATGCACAAAGACAGGGATTTTGTCGTCAGTTATCTTCTGATTCTGCAGGGAGAGATGACTATAAGGTCAAGTGTTGTTTCTGTCAAGGTTCTCTCGATTAATAGCGGAAGAGGAGGAGCATACTCATAGAACCTATGCCCGTCATTTTCCTGGTCATGGTTAGCGGAATGTTTCGCGAGCGCGCGTCCGTACATGTGAGTCCGTCCGTGCGTCGCGCAGGGCTAGCTCCAGGGCGCATATGACGTCGCAAAACATGCGCGTTTGACGTCGCGCAACATCCGGGATCTTAGTAATTTTGAAACCAGACCGAGGCTTTGTTTATCGCGCGGCCACACGGCCGATGTCACGTCAGCTGCAGAAAACGCACTTGTCGAGTTTAGTTTAGCCGAGAAAACCGTTTGCAATGTCGTTTTTCCCTGCATTTTTCCTACTCAAGACAGGGATACTACTCAAGACAGGGATGCTAATTAAGGGATACTGAGAAGACGCTATAGTGGAAAAAGAAGAGCTTTCAGGGATAAAATCTGGCTTCGATGAACTTTACACCTTTTTATCAATGCGGGGCAATATTGCCAGTTCGGATTCAGAACCGAAGAAGCGGGATTTTAAAGAATTTCCAAGCAGCCGAGTTACTTAAAGGTAAAATAAATCACATTTTTCGATGGGAATTTATGTTGATATCAATTTGTAATTGACTTTTTCTTTGTGTTCTCGTTAGGTTTGGAAACATGTTTATGAAACGTGCTCAAATTCAGTCGGTTGTTATCTTGAATTTCATCGAGGACAGCTCGGCCTCGATGCGCTATAAATGGTACGCGTTTTGCTTTTAAACATAAACTAATAGATATTTGAATAAAAATTTCAAAAGAAGATTTTGTTGTCTATTTTTTTGTGTTTGTTCATTCATTACATAAGTTGAAAAACGATTTTATGTAAACAAAACACGACTAACTACACCTTATGCAAATATCTTTGTGTATTTGTTTGCAATTTTGATTTCCAAATCAGTTTCTCGGGCCATTTTTTGACACGCAACAGGTGTATTTTATTCGGAAATTAGTCATACTAGTTATTTTAGATCGAGAAAAAGTTGTTTTTGTCAACGTTTGTACGGTCTAAATGTACTGTGCAGACGGTCGCGTAATACTGTTTTTGAGAATTGCTAAAATTGAAAAGAAGCCCGGTCGTCAATCTTAATTCTTGTGCTTCGCCCTTTCACCTTAGTTAAGCTTATCATCGGCTTTCTGTTCAGAGAGTTACGCTGTTAGGCTCAGCCTATCTATATATATCAATAGTGCCCCTTACCCCAATAAATACATGAATTTACAAAATGCTAAAATGATAATGTCAATTCAGGACTTTACCATTATTTCTACGTCAATTTACAATGTGCAATTTACAGCTTTAGGATAATCAACTTGATAAATACTAAGTATAAATTTGGATAGTCAACTGATCATGATTCGTAAAAATTAATACTTGGAGTTCAAAAAACAAGTAGTTGTATAATAAATTATAACTGGGTCGACGTCATCTAATTAGAATTTTGTAAATTGGAATCTCTAACTCACTATAACGCGACGTTGAAACCAAGAAGTATTTCACCATTCACTATTCAATGTTCATAGAGTTGATTCTGAAAATATACCTGTGTGAACTAATGGAAGTCACCGGTATAAATAGAGCTCAGTATCTTCCATATATAACCATTTAGAATTCCCGCATGAGTCACATTTTGGGCCATACAGATATATATTTAATAACTATTTCTGCAACTGCAATAAAACTGTCATCGATTGATTTATGCAGATTGTGAGAGTGTTTGTGGCCAACTACCGAAATTGTAGTCATTCGCTGGAATTCCATTGTCATATAATCACAACTCGTCCAGCGAAATATAGATCTTTTAATTGGTCACTTACGAGATATATTACAAATTTAACTGTTTTTTAACAACTTACCGGCATGGCCTCTCCATAAGGAATAATGCACAGAACGACAAACACAAGAAAAATCTTCAGCATATTGTCTGCGTCGATATAATCACTTACTTCTTTTAGTAGCTGTTGGTTAGTAAGACAAAAATGTTTAAAGTATTAAAGGCCCACCTTCACCCAAAAGACGGTGCGGTCGTTTGTTTTTGTTTTAAAATGCTCCATTGTTCATACGCGTGATCTGATTGGCTGCATTCGTGTTACACGAAATTCAGCACAGAAAGTGATCACAGCGCGCACAGCATTTTGGGTGAAGGTGGGCCTTTAAGATTTTTGTGAAAAAAATATATATTGATCTATAGTTACCAAAAGAATAAACAAGCTGAGACTTTTCAAACTACGTATATTGTTGGAAACCGGAGGATTATAACTAAACTTTATATTATGTCCTAGGTAGAAGTGCAATATGTATTAAGCAAACGTCTACTTAATTTTCAAAGTTCACACAAGCTTACACTGGTCCAATAGGAAAAAACAGAAAAAAATATTTACAAAGAGAGGCCGTGATGATCAAAATATTGGAGTGAATACAGTAGACAATTTGTCTATTAAATAATATTTCATTGAAATACAAATATTAGTCTTGACTATTCGGGGTTTCTTTCTTACATTAAAAAGGCTTATGATTGCGCGTGAACGTGATACGAAATGAAAAGTGGCTATGTCTTTGAGTTACATTCAAAAGCATTATTATACTTTTAAATGATTGTGTTTCTAACCACTTTTTAACTGACTCTGTTGTATACACACATCCTAGTTGAAATGTAGCTGCTGTACCGTTCGTTTTTATTGTTCACCGTTACTAAGTTCACGATAAGACTGTATTATAATTATAACATATAACTAGATATTTTTGCCACAGAGAAATATATGCAGTTGTAGCATTCATAAAATACCAAAAAAAGGTTTATGTGAGACAAAAAAAGGGTCATTGTCAGAGGTGTCCGGCCAGCGAAGGAAAATAGGTGCTTGTATGGGTATCCGGATTCCCATAAATGGTTGGTTTTCAATAAGAGGACGTCCTCTCTTTACTCTAAGCCGCCTTGGGATAAATTTCCGATTTGCGTATCTTCCCAAAAGCACAAATCCTCCTCCGGGCCCCATCGCCTCCTTGACACCTATTCGCGTAGGCGTTTTGTCTGTCCCCACCTTTGATGATTGGAAGTTATTTTTGTTTTAAAACACTTCATTCCGTAAACGGATGAGTAATTATTGTTAATTTAGAAATAAAGGCCACATCCGTGGCAAATTAATCCCAAGCAGGGTTGTTGTGTCTATCTCATCAAACCGAGCACACCCCGTTACGCAAAACACTTTTGTAACTTGTAAGCTCATTAAATTTAATTCCTTTTCGAGTAACATAAACAAAGAAAACATGCACTGCACTGCATGTACTCAGCTCGACTAGTGAGCATCACACAGCAACGAAATCTTGTTGACTTAAGTTGTATTCTCCGACCAGTTTCGTCTGATAACTACATACGTCATCAGGGGGGTTTGAAACAAAATTACATAGAGAACGTATTTATACAAAAAACTCACGTTCCCGGAATGAACCTATTAAAATAAAACAATTCATTTTCTTTTATTCCTGGCACAGTAGCTATGCTTCAAATCCTATTTTAATTTTTTGGGAACGCTATTTTTTTACAATCGTTTGAGGTGGCTCGATATAGTTTTTTTTTTGGCGCGCGCAGATTGGGTTCTAATGCCCACGGGACTTTTAAAAATTTGAGTCAAGAAAAAGAATAAACATAACGTAACATAGCGTACACGAGCCAAACAGACTGTAACTCTGCGATGGATTCACATTTCATCCAAGAAGAAGTGTGCGGCTTTAATTTTTACAAGATAGATAAGACTTAGTTGTTGCAAAGCCGAGTATAGCGATATTAATTAAAAGGTTTGCATTAACGGTTTCGGCTGATTAAACCAGCCCTTTTTCTTGAACGAGATTTTCGAGTTGGATTATTTCGACCTGCGGACCAGTTTCATTAAAGCTTTGCCAAATTTCTTTGTGCAATAATCGATAAATATTAAGAAAACGTATTACCACTACAAGCCTTGAATGGTGTCTTTTGCTTCTTCGAAATGGAACATGTTTTCTATGGGAAATAGTATTGCTTACAACTTAAATAATTAACTTGATTTACACCTTAATCGCAGGACTAAAGTGACATATTACACAGATTTCTCCACTCACCTGTTTGCAGTGAAGCTCAAAACGTATGACTCGGGTTGTGGAACACTGGCAGTCGGTATAGCTAACTAATTTTAGTTGAAACTTTATACACGTCATTTACTTTATAATTACTCATTTCTTATTCGTAGGTAATTAACCTTGGCGGCTTTATGCAGCTGGAGACCATGGGTAAACTGAGAAATTAGTTTGTCGACTGTTACTCAAACAGCATGTCATGACATAAATCGATCTTTGCATGTTAAGATTTGACGTAGTTTGTCATAAATCCCTAATGTCGAAAATTAACATTTAAATTCTTAATGGCATATATTCACTATACTGTATACCTAAGTGCAAAGAAGTTGTCATAAAATTCTAGCAAATATGTGAATGAATAGTTTTGTTAATCCTTTAAAATGTCTCTTCTTTTATCCTCTGTTAATATCATTAAGCTAGTTTATTCGTCATTGCTAGTTTCATTGATATAACAACGTTTTTGCAGTTAGATGTATATTCATTAAGAAATTATAAAATAAACCGATTTGTAATAGTTGTGAGAAAATTTTTTTTTCTAACCTCGAAGAATTACGAGCAGCGGATCTCCGGAAAGCAAGGAACCAAAACGTGCAAAATCTTGCTTAGAGTTAGGGGGCGTTTAAATTCGCGATCTTTTTGAAAGTTTTCTCATTGATACATCAACTTTGTTGAACTTGTCACAGTCATGCAATTGCTCCAACAGCAAATGGTATATTGTGATTATATCCACCAGACTAAATGCAGCTGTTGTTGTAAAGCTGTGATGGTTATTTCTTTTCCATGCATGATGTATTTCCATAGCCAGCCCATGCACATCAATATCGTGGGTTTAACCAACGTTCTTTTTAGTTTAAGGTGGCTCCCAACAGTTTCCAGCACTTTCCACGAGTTAGATTTTGATGGGTCATTATGGGTCATTGTGGGTCTTTATCAGTTGATATGATACTACAATCATGATATCAAACGAACGCCCAATGATTGGTGAACACGTTGCTATAGGATAGGATAGGATAGGATAGGATAGGATAGGATAGGATAACTTTATTTAGACACGGTAAACTCTTCAGTCACAACTATAAAAACCTAATTATATACAGAATTATTATAAAATATGTAATAGCTAGAACTACATTACTCTAAAATTACTCTAAATAATCAATAACTATACAACAATAATATTCGTATTAAAAGAGATTTCTTAAAACATAAAACTGTAAAAACGAACGATAAAATCCGACGTTTCGGAGTAGTCATGACTCCATTATCAAGGAAAATATAAAAAGATCATGCAAATTACAGCATTTAAAACGGTTTTGGCGCAAGAATAACATAACAAGGTGCGAAGATTATAAGAATACTAGTAGGTCTAAATTTGTCTCTTCAAAAAGTACTTTTTTGCAACTTTTTTCCCTTATTTTTATATTTAATTCTAAGATTCAACTTTTTTTAGAAATTTTCAATTTTATTTTCTTATCATTTTCTTGCGAATCCCTGTCATATTTTTTAGATTTTAAAGGGAGTTCAAGACCTGATTATTCCCGAGATCTTTTTGTATTATTAAAAAATTTTTACTGGAATTTTCTTTTTTTTAAAGGTAAAAAAAACATAAATTATACGGTAGATCTTGATTGTTTGGTACACTTTCCGTTAATTCAAGTGAAAATTTAAATCATAGTATTTTTATTAGGAAAAAAAAAGGGTTTACTCCTTATTCTTTTTTTGTCTTAGTCTTAAGTAAAAAACACAACTTTTCCTTAAAAGGACTTTAAAACACAGAAATTAAAGGGGTAAAAATGTTTTATACTTCAAATAAATGTAATAAATTCAAAAAAATCAAGAAATTTAATAGAATCTTGAAATGCTTTAAATTCTAAAAAATTATGAGCTCGCCCTTCGGGCTCGCGGGATTCGCAAGAAAATGATAAGAAAATAAAATTGAAAATTTCTAAAAAAAGTTGAATCTTAGAATTAAATATAAAAATAAGGGAAAAAAGTTGCAAAAAAGTACTTTTTGAAGAGACAAATTTAGACCTACTAAGTGGGGCTTTTATTAACTAATCAAAATTGTCACATTTTCCGTACACAAATGTGTTACACAAATGTGTATGAAATACACACATGAAGCACACAAATGTGTATGAAAAATGTGTCAATTTTGATTGGTTAATAGTAATCACGTGATTTTAGAGTGTAACCAAGGTTTCTTAATATTTAATTATCTGAATTTCAGTTGAATCTTCTTGTAAATACGAGAGAGATTTGTGTTCCTCACGGTTGAAAAAAAGCTACCTGAATAAAATTCAGGTTTGAACGGGATTCGAATCCATGACTTTGTGATACCTGTGTAATGCTTTATCCAGTGAACTATCAAGTTATATGGATAGATGAATAGATGGTTGATTCTTGTATTATGTCGCCGTGTAAATCCTTCAATAAGGTAAGGTTTCTTCATATTCCATTGCTTTTGAAATAGTATTCATCCTTTCAATGAGTTGGTCGAGTGAAGAAGACGTAAAAGATTTGTAAAAAAAAATTCTTTAGATCTTTGAATCTTTTCATTTTCGGAAGAGAATTATATTCTGTCTGACTTTGTAATTTATACGAAATGTGTGTGACTTTGTGATTTGCATGATAAATAGAAATTTATGCTTGGTTTAACACCTGCTTTGTTTTTGAAAGGATGTAATTAAAATAACAGCGTGATTTACAAACAAGCCTGGATTTAATTGATTTCTTACGTCTTAAACTTTTTAATGTATTTCTTTTCAATCTTCGATGAAGTAGGTGTTAATTCTATCATTTCTTGATCTAAAAGTTTCATATCAGATATAAATTTCTGATAATCGAATTCACCACCTCTCATTGCTGTTCGTAAATTAGTCAACACTTTTTCATAAGTTGTAAATCCAAATTTAACCATATCTAATTTTCCTTTGTAATTTTTCATTTCATGATATGTTTTTAATATTATTCCAGCTCCAGTTAAAACACTTAAAATAATAGGGTTTAAGGTTATTCCACCTGTTATTACACCAACTGAAGCTAGTAACACAGACGAAATATTCATAATATAATTTATTTTTTTATATTTACTTTGACTGTTTTTGTATATCCATGTTTTTTTATGATAAAAAGAGTATAAATCCTTTAATTGTTGGATTTTCTCAGGATTTAAAGTTGAAGAAATATGATTGAATTCGAATATATCTTTTGGTTCTTTGTGTCTTAATGATTTTATTTTTGTGATTGGCATTTTATTTATAATATTTATAATAAACTTTTACTGAATACAAGAGTAAATGTAATCTGGTTAACATTTACAATTTGATCAGTTCCCCTTTTATTAATCGCAATCCAAAAATGACTTGTTCGAGTTAATGGAAAATTGATATCTCTAAAATATTGATGATCATTTCCATTAATTGAAGATAAAATTTTTGTATTTCTACTATCAGATACTTTCAATGTTATATAAAAATATCGACTTGAAACATGTAATTCAGTAAAGAAACAATCTATTGATTCCAATTTACAATCGAATGGAATATATAAAGAAGTTGATATTGAATTGAAAAATAGATGGTTATTTGATTTTGATTTATCAAAATAAGCAGTTATAAAAAAATAAGATCTTAATGATTTCAAAAAAGATAAACTAACAGGTTGATCATCTTTTGTTGGATTTTTAATACTAATATCATGATTATTCATATTAATATCTGTTTCCATCACCATTTTCTGATTTTCAAAAATAAAAGGAGAATCATAAACACTTGATTCAACATCATTAACATAATTTTTTACTCCATAAATAATTAAATAAGCTTGTGCTTGTACTAATGGTGTAGTTTTTGATGCATCACAATGTAAATCAACAAAAAAATATTCAGGTGGGGAAATTTTATATTTATGCATATGAATAATAGATCTAGTATATCCTTCTTTTTGAAAAATTTTTGTTGTTTGTTGACCAATATTTAAACTTGTTGAAGTAGCATTAACACTAACATTATCCATAGTAACAGGAAAAAATTCTATACATATAGTATATTCTCCTTCTGGTATTTTATACATATTAAAACTTATTCTGGAAACATATTTTTGATCAAAATTTATGTGAAGAAGTAAATCATAAGCTTTTTTGTTAAAAATATGTGGACTTCTAGCAAAATCATTAATACCAGTTACAGTAATATTACTTTCTGATGAACTTTCATTAACATTCTCCATTAAATATCTGAATTCATCTTTTGGATGAGAGGATGCTGAGATATGAGATTTATTTACATAATTTTCTAAATATGAAACATTTACTGCAGAATTTTTTTCACTTGAAACTGGAGTTGCTAAATTAGTAATCTTTTTATTATTCATATTTAGATCAATATTTGTAGGATTACTTAATTTATGAAGATCTAATTGATGTATTTGATTATTTATTTTTACAGTTTCTTGATCTACATATTGTTTATTAGCTGCATGTTTATAATATGTAGGAATTGCTAAATTAGTAATCTTTTTATTATTCATATTTAGATCTTTATCTGCAGGATTACTTAATTTAGTATCTACATATTCTTTATTTGCAACTTCATGATCAAATGTAGGTAATTTTGATAAATTAAATATTCGATGATTATTAATATCAATATCATTTTCCATTGGAGAGACTTCTTTACGTGATAAGAAAATATTCTTTACATCATTATAGGAAACTAAATTGTTATAATTTTGTGTTAAATAACTAAAATTTTGTTGTTTACTTTGTTCAACATTATAAAGTTCTTTCAAATTAATATTTGCACTTATATTTTGCGTATGAGGAATACCACTAATTCTTCCATCAACATATGCTTTATTAGCTGCATCTTTATCACTTCTTGGAGTTGTTAAATTTATTATTCTTGTATTTTTTGCATCATAATATCTACCTCCATTTAATGTTAAAAAAATACTTTTCCCATAAAACAAAGAAAAGGCATCATTATCACCTGCTGTTTGAATATTTGTTATAGAATGATAATTCATATCAAGATGATCTTCCATTGGATTTTCTTCTTTACGATTTAAGAATATATTATTTGCATCATTATAAGAAATTAAATTATTTTGATTTTTATCTAAATAGTTATAATTTTGAGGTTTACTTTGTTCAACATTATAAAGATCTTTCAAATTAATATTTTTAATAACTTCATGAGTATGAGGAGGTGCATCAGGATGATAACTCTTTAAAGTAGCCACATTTACAGCTGCTAAATCATTATTTATATCTGTATCCATATTTGTAATTAATTTTCGATTCATATCAATTCCTCCAGGACGAATTATATTATTTCCTCCTAAATCAAAATCACCAGTCATATGAGTTGATCCATCTAAGTTTAAAAAGTGTGTTTTAGCAGTACCATAATTAATAGCATCCTTTAAATTTACTGGATTATCCACATTTACTAATTTTTTGTTTTGAATATCATAATCGCCTGAAGAAGTTAATTTAAAACCAACACCTGGTAATCCTGGTTGTACTTGAGTTGTTTTATAATTACTAGATTCTGATAATAAACCATTTGAGTAACTCATTTTTTTTTATTATTAGATTTATATAATATCATTAAAATTTTTAAATATTTCTTTCTTTGGTTTATCAATATATAAAAAAGAATAAGGATCTTTTGTAGCTAATCTATATTTCTTTTTATCAACATTATTTTCACGACATATCATAGAAATTTCATTATTACTTGGAAATTCATAAATACAGAAATGAGAACAATTTAGTCGTATATCTTTTGGTGTTTTGTAATAACTTTGTGAAAGATAAATAACACTACAATTTTTATGCCTTCCATTAATAAAATAATCAATCAGTGGTTTTTGATTCTTTTCACAAACAAAATCATCAAATATGATTACTTTTTGGTTATCATCTGATAATTCAGTAACTGGTAAAATTTCATCATTACTAGGTTCTATAACTTCATAACCTGCTTCTTTATTAATTGATTTTTTAAATTTTCTTAATAAATACTTATATTTTGGTTGTTCTAAATTTTTAGCATATAAATATATCTTATCATAATATAATAACCTAAGAATCATATCTAGTAAAACATTTGTTTTTCCAGAACCTGAAGGACCACAAATAAGCATTCTAAAACTTTGATCTGGCATGAAATCATGTAATTGCTTAAAATTAGAAATTAAGTCATCATCTAGATCATAGTTTGGTATTTTCATTTTATTTTAAATATAGATAATTTTAAAAATAATACAATCATAATAATAAAAATGAGTTTATTGAAATGGAAAGAACTTGCTAAACAAAAATCTGAGTTGGGAAATAAAATTAATTTTGTTCATGATAGAATAACAAAGAAAAAATTAGGCGAAGAAACAAGTCAATTAGGTTATGAAAAAATGTTCAAACCTATAACATCAAAATTAGATGAAGTAAATATTAGTAATTTGGTGCCAATACCAACAAGCAAAGTATCAAAAAAGAAAATGAAAGATAAAAAAGAGATTGATTATTATCCAGAAGTAGATGATGATCCAGATCGAGTTTTTGAAGAAATGGATTTAGAAGGTTTAATTGATGAAGAAAATTATGATATACCAGAAGATTTTGGTGATGAAGTTTCACCACAAGAAGAAAAACAAATACCTGAAGACTCTCCACCAGACTATGATCCTGGTGATTATTTGGAAGAAACACAAAGAAAAGCTTTAAATAAAAAAGAAATATTTAAAAAATATGATTTACCTATTATTGAAGAAATTACTGAAGAATCAAAAGGAGAAGCACTTGAAAAATATAATAAAATGGTGAAAAGATTAGGAACAGATAAAGCTTATTTAACAAAAGAAATAAATAAATCAGATGATTATTCTTATAAAGAAGAACTTATGAGACAAAGAAAATTGTTAGAGATTGAAAGTGATATAATTAAACTAAGAAGAGATGAATTAAAAAAAACTGGTAAAGGACTTAAAATAAAAAAAGGTGGAAATGTAACATTTTACAATGATCCAAAAGAACTTCTTAAAAAACTTGAATTAATTGTAGGTTCTATTATAGCTGGTAATACAAATATTGAAATGTATAATATTGGAATTGCAATTTTAGACATCCTTTTGAAAACAAAAGTAATAAATAAATCTCAACATGAAAAGATTTATAAAAATTATTTTAAACAATAATATATTATTATTATAAAATGGATAGAGAAATAGTATTATCATCATATTCTGTTAAAACAGAAAATGGTAACAAACCTGAAAATTTCACAACAAAATTTAGTAAACCAATTGTTTTAGATAGCAATGCACAATATGTAATTGGTCTTAATCGTGTTATTAATATGAGTTTTACATGGTTTAATATAAATGCTGATTATAAAAATCAATTAATTAGATACAGTTCTGATAATGGTAGAACATTTCATGATATCAGTTTTCCAGGTGGGGTTTGGAATTATGTTTATATCAATGCATTTATTAAACATATAACTGCAATAAAACAATCTGGAAAAGAAGATGAATATCCAATTAGTATTATTTTTGATGAAACAACTTTTAGAGTAACAATAAGATTGAAAGAAAATTATCAACTGGATTTTACACAAAGTAATTTTTATGAATTACTAGGATTTGATAAGAAAATTATAAAAGATAAAATAAATGTAGGTCATAGAGTTCCAAATTTAAGTCAAGATACAGATATTTTAAATATACATTGTGATTTAATTAATGATTCACTTGTAGATGGTCAAGATAGTGATATTATTTATAGTTTTTCCACTTCTGTTTTAAGACCATCATTTAGTTTTACTCTTGAACCAAAAAGAATTACTTATAATCCAGTAAATAAAAATACTATTAATAGTATAAGAATTTACATTACAGATGGAAAAAGAAGATTAATTAACCTCAATGGGGCGGATACATCTTTTTCATTATTGTTGAAAAAAATAATATAAATCTAATAATAAAAAATGAAATCTTACGAATTTTCTCGTTTTTATAATCCAAAATTAGGTAGATTTATGTATAAACATAAAGGTAATGGTATGGTTGTTGATAATATTTTAAAACCAATTAGAAGTGTTATGACAACTGTTTTTAAAAAATTTGCTAAACCTGTGGCTAAAAAAGCATTAGAAGCAGGGATTTCTCATACTGGAGAAAGATTAGGTAAAAAGATTTCTGAAAAATCTGGTGATTTAATAATGAAAAAATTAGGTAATATGAGAATAAACACTCCTAAAAAAACAAAACAAACAAGACAATCAACACCAAAAACAGAAAATACTGACATGATATTAAATAGATTAATATCTGGTAATGGAATAAAAATAAAAAAATAAAAAATTATATAATCTTATAAAATAAAATATGGCTTTCAGATCAAGTGAATATTTACAAAGAAATGAAATGATAAGATTTCAATTAGATGATGTGATTAGAACTCCAGCTAATGATCAACACCAAGTTAAAACTGGTTATAAATTCACAATTAATGATAGATCAGCATTTTACGATTGGTATAACGCATATTTTGAAGTACAATTTCAGTTACAAAAATTAGCAAATGGTGCTGGTTATGCTGCAGCTGATAGAATTACAGTTATAAATGGAGCACACAGTTTAATTAATCATATCATGCTTAAATCTGCAGGTAAAATAATTTATGATACTAATAATTTACATAAAGTTACTTTTGTTAAAAATTTGTTAGAATATTCTGATGATTATAGCAGATCAGTAGCTAAAAACAGTTTCTGGTATTTGGATACTGATGGTACAACAGCTAATACTAATTCAGGGTTTGAAGCTAGGCGAATACAATCTCAAGCGAATGCAAATGATGGTAGTGGTGGTTCTAAAGATATTAATACTATTATACCATTAAATCGTTTTTCTTTTTTTGAAGAACTTGAAGATAAGATGCTTGTACCTATGCAATTACAATTCAATATTGAGCTTCAAAATGATGGTGAATTAATTCATATGGCTAATGGTACTGGTGCTGGAAGAGTTGTTGTTAATAGGTTTTTGCTTTGGGTACCAAAATTAACACCTAAAGATTCTTTATATGATAAATTTGTTAGTTCATTCATGAAAGAAACAAAATGGAAATATTTAAGGGAAATGTATGAATCATCAGCTCCTACACGATCATCAGGATTTTTTCAAATATCAAGTAGTATTGATAATATAAAACATATTTTTGTTTATTTTAAAAGATCAGCCCCACCTAATGATGATCAAGCTGAAGATAATCCTTATCTTATGGATACTTATAAATTAAATGCAGGTGATGATGATTCATTCTTACAAAACTGTAGATTAGAATATGGAAATGGAGTATTTTATCCAGAAACAGAATATGATAGTGAAGGTAAAGTAAGAATATTCAATGATGTAATGTCATACGCAATGAGGAAAAATGATTATAATACAGGAACACAACTTAATTTAGCTAATTATAATTCTCTATATGGTTTGATATATTTTAATCTTACATATCAAGCAGAAAAAATCACTAGAGATCCTAAACAATTAATATTCAGATATACATTAAGCAGAAATGCAACTGCTGACTTTAATGTTCATGCTATAGTTTTATATGAAGAAATGGTGAAAATTGATAAAATTGGAAATGAATTAGTAATTGTATAAAATGTAAAAAATTTATATAATCTAATAATAAAATTAAAATGACAACTTATCATCCATACAAAATAAATTTATCTGACAATCAAAAAAAGAAACTTGCAAAAGCATATAAAACAAACACTCCTTTAACATTTAGATTAAAAAATAATCAAACAAGTGGAAATGATGAATTACTATTAACAACTAATCAAATTAACAAAATTAAAAAGGCTAAATCATTAGGAAAAGGAACAGACATCAAGATATCAAAAACACAAATTAGAAAAGTAATGAGACAGGGAGGAAGTTTATTTAGTAGTATTATTCCATTAGCTCGTACTTTTGCACCAACTTTAGCTAAAACACTTGGATTATCAGCTCTTGCTGGTTTAGCAAGTGAAGGAGCAAGTCAAATTGTTAAAAAGATAAGTGGTAATGGTCAAATAGGTGGTTTTTTAATACCACAAGATAAAATAAAAAAACTCATTGAAAATAAAAATCTACTTACAAATAAACAAAAACAAGACATATTAAACGCTCTTCAATCTGGAGGTAAATTAGTGATAAAACCAACTAAAAAACAATCTGGTGGATTATTAGGTACATTACTAGCTAGTATTGGTATACCTCTTGCTATTGAAGCTTTTAAAAAAATTACTGGAAAAGGAGCACCAAGAGTAGGTAGACCAAAAGGAAAAGGAGCACCAAGAATAGGAAAAGGAGCACCAAGAATAGGAATGTATGAGCCACCTCCACCTTTTATAGGTCAATGGGGAAAAAATACTTTTGGTATGGGAAAAAAAAAGTCAAAAAAAACTACGAAAAAAGGAAAAGGTCTTTTATTAGGGAAGGACAGTCCATTCAACAGCATTCCAATTCTCGGAACAATATTATAAAACCAAAATTCATAAACAAACCATTAAGTAATATTGATTTAATGAAATGGATAAAATATTTAAAAATTCCAAATTTCAAAGGTATATATTCAAGAGATGAAAAAATGTCTATTAATCATAGTCCATGTATAATAAATCTTGATTCATATGAAAACGTTGGAACTCATTGGGTTTGTTGTGTGAAAAGTCATGATAATAAATTTATATGGTATTTTGATAGTTTTGGAATGGGTTATCCTGAAGAATTTAAAAGTAATGGTAAACCAATAATTTACAACTCAAGTCAATATCAAAATATTAAAAGTGTTCTTTGTGGTTATTATTGTCTTTATTTTCTTCATCAATGGTCAATGAAAAAAAATTTTTATGATATATTAAAACCATTCAGTTTAAGTGATACTATGTTTAATGAAAGATTTATTAAAAAATACTTTGAATAATCTTTTTTATAACAATGATTGTTATAAAAAAAATCAAATATATATACTTCCCTTTATCAATCCTTTTAATATTCCAAGTTTTCTCTTTATTTTCAAAACTAAAGTAATTATCTTTAATAATCTTTTATCTTCATTAAAATTAGTATAAACAATATGATCAAATATGCATTCTATCATTTCATTTAAGTTTTTTATTTCTTTTTGTATAAATACAGATCTACTTTCTTCCATTTTTTTTTATTTTATATTTATATAATCTTAATATAAAATGAAATCTTATTGTGTGAAAGAAAAAAAACAAACTGATTGTGTAGAACCTAGTGGATATAAAACAACAAAAAATGGAAGATTAATGTTTTTCTGTAAATGTGCTTCTTGTGGAATAAAAAAAACACGTTTTGTTAAGAAACAGGGAAACTAATTAAGCCTTCTTCTTCACAAACACAAGAAGGAGAAGGCTTTGGTGAATTAGCATTAACAGGTTTAACTCATGCTTTACCTTGGTTAGGTAAAAAAACAGTTGAAATGGGACGATATGGAGCAAGTGAATTAATGAGAAATAAAAACATGCAAAAAAAAAGCATTAGATTATGCATTAGACCACGCAAAACCATTTTTACAAAAAACAACTTCAGATATGATGGATCAACTAAGTACTAAAATAAGACCAAAATTAAAATATAAAACAAATAGAAAAGATTTAGACTTTCAAGGAGGTAGTGTAGATATTCATAAACTCATTGGAAAATTGCCAAAACCAAAAGGTGGTTGGACTCCTGGAGAATACAAGTATATGGGACCGTATAACCCTTTGAATGAACAATTAAAATATGATCCTGAAACAGGTGAAGTATTAGAATGGATGGTTAAACCATATAATAAAGTAGATGAAATTGCTGCTTATCATGATATATGTTATGATATGGGAAAAAATAAGAATGAATGTGATAGACAAATGGTTAAATCTTTAGATCTGATTCCATACGGTGAAATACCGAAATGGGGTCAAACAGCGAGATTTATTATAAATACTAAACAGAAACTTGGTTTGGGTTTACCAAAGAAGACAAAAAACGTAAAGCGGCGTTGAGTAATAATAGTGATTGGACTCAACAATTAGCCGATGAATTACATAAACCAATCACTAGAAATTTTTCAAAGAGAACTGTAATATCAAATGGGATTGATGAAATCTGGGCTGCAGATTTGGTTGAAATGCAAAAGTTTAGTAAATGGAATAAAGGAATAAATTATTTACTGATGGTAATAGATATTTTTAGTAAATATGGATGGATTGAACCATTGAAAAACAAAAAGACTGAAAGTGTTAGTAAAGCATTTGATGATATATTTAAAAAAAGTAAACGTAAACCAAAAATGCTTTGGACAGATAAAGGTTCTGAATTTATCAGTAAACATTTTAAGAAGGTCCTTGAAAAGAATAAAATCAAATTATATCATACAGAGAATGAAGAGAAATCAAGCATTGTTGAGAGATGGAATAAAACAATGAAAACCAGAATGTTTAAGATGTTTAGTGTAAATAACAATACTGTTTATTGGAACATCCTTGATAAATTAGTTAATGATTATAATAAAACAAGACATTCTAGTATTAAAATGACTCCAATTCAAGCTAGTAAAAAAGAAAACGAAGAAAAAGTTTATGCTAATTTATATTCAGATTTAATTTATTTGAAACCTGGAAAAATAAAATTTAAGGTTGGAGATTTCGTTCGTATATCAAAATATAAGAGACCTGTATTTGATAAAGGATATACTCCTAACTGGACAGAGGAAGTATTTGTGGTTAATGAAATATTAAATACAAAACCTATCACCTATAAAATTGTTGATTTAATGGGTGAAGAAGTAAAAGGATCTTTTTATGAAAAAGAGTTACAAAAAACAAAACAAGAAATATATAGAATTGAGAAAGTATTGAAACGAGACACCAAGAAAAAGTTAGCTTTAGTTAAATGGAGTGGATATCCTGACAAGTTTAATTCATGGATTCCTTTGAGTGATTTGAAAGATTTTTAATACTATTGTAGTATTAAAAATTGTTTCAAGCGACATAAAAAAAAAGCCCTTAAAAGAGGGCTGATAATTTTTTCCAGTCTAAAACAAATCCTGTGAATCACCTTCTTCATTTTCTTCATTGTCTTCGTCATCACTTTCTTCTTTAATCATTAATAATGATTCTCTTGGTTTCAATGGTCTAACATAAACTTCATGAACTTTAATTTGAATAGATTTTACTAATTTGGAAATATAAATACTCTCAATTATTAAAGCTAATTTTACTTTACAATATTGATTAAGGTATTCAAATGGATCAACATTTTTATTTCCTTTTGTTTTAAACAAAGATGGAATTTTATTAGATTTTTCTGAATATATAAGTTTTGCATATAAAACTGGTGAAACACTATCATCAATTACTGTTTTAGTTCTTCCTTTTTTATCAGTATATTCTTTCTTTTTATAATATAAAATATGAGATAAATTTTGAGATTCTTCAACACCAATTGTATCTTCAAGATGGTTATAACAAAGTTGTTGGATATTTTCTAATGTTTTAAAAAAAGTTTTTTCTTCTTTTGTTGGATCTTTATCTTTTTCCCATAAACAAACAGGAATTGTATATCCAACTAATTCTTGTGATTCTTGATTCTTTCTTTCAGATACACCAAAACTAAAAAGTAAAGGTGTTTCAATTATAAGAGGACCTTGCTTACCATTAGGATAAGTTGTTTCGATTTTAATACGATGATATTTCATTTTGGAATTCTTGACTTTATATTGTTTGGCTTCGTTAAAAATAAGATTTTCTTTAGAAATGTTTTCGGGAGATGTAAGTTGCATTTTATTATATATAAATATATTTTTTTTTAAATTTTATTTTTTTTTTTTTAAATTTTATTTTTTTTTTTAATTGTAAATTTCAGCATGAAAAAAATACCTAAAAAAGGGATATAATTATTAATAAATATAATTAACTTGACTATCACTAACACTAACTCTAGCAGAATCAGAATCAGAATCAGAATCAGAATCAGAATCAGAATAATCGGTTTGCCAATGAATAATAACATCTTTTTCTTTAAAATAACTTTTAAAATCTTTAACAATTTTTCTTATTTCTTTAATTATTTCTTTATTATCTTTTCTCAATGAAAGTTTTCCCTGACATTTATAAATATCTTCACGATATAATGATTTTCTATATTTTTTTGTCTTAACATAATACTTTTAATTATGCTAAAACTTAAATAATTAGAATATGTAAAATCTATTAACTTTTCATAATTTAAAATTCCGAATTTTATATCATCACCTTCTATACAATATAAAACTTTTTTTTTTTATATTCTTCTTTCATTAAATATTTTCTAATATATTTTATTTCTTTTCTTATTCTATTCAAATATTTTCTTTTTTGTTTGTCTATTTCATTACTTTTTTGACTTTTTTTAAAATATCTTAATATATCTTTTATTTTTAAACTATTATCTGATATAATTTTATCTTCAATTTCTCTCTTTCTTAACTCATAAAATCTTCGATAATTAATATATATATTGTGAAAATGAAGATCAATCATAAACATTTTACCATATAATATTTTATCAAAATATGTTACACCAAAAAGAGTGATAGGAATTGCTTTGTATTGCGTATTAACAGATTTGCTTTGTGAAGAATTCATTTTTATTTTATATAAATATTTTTTTTTTAAATTATTATTTTTTTTTTCTGCTACAACTTAATTTCAAAACTTAATTAAAATTATGATATTATAATTTCTTTTTTAACTAATTCCCACCATTCTTCATAAAAAGCTTTTGTTTCTTCTGAAAGTTTTAGTGGTAATAATTCATCAACATTACTATATCCAAGAATAATTAAAATCTTTTTTATAATAAAAGTGATATTAATGATTCTCTTTCTTCCAAATTGTGTATTTACTTTCTTAATTAAATTTGCATTATCAATTTTATAAAGTATTTCATTAATCTTAGAAATATCATCATTTTTTATATCAAAAGTTTTTTGTATTTCATTGATCTTTTTCTTAAAAAAATACTTTCTTTGGTATACTGATTTTTTTCTATAACAACATCTTTCCCAATCAGATATATTAACATCATAATTTAATATTCTTTGAATTTGAAGACCACAATCACAACAAACTTCAGCATAATCAATAATTTCTTTATTCTCATGTTTGCATTTTTCATATATTGGAATATTTCTTTTTTTCTTTTTTTTAATTTTACTTTTTTCATAAGATTTTAATATGGAAGAATATAATTTAATCTCTTCTTCTGTATACATTATAATCTTTTATTTTTTTTAAAATTTTTTAAATTTTCTCTTTTATAAAATCTTTCTCTCTTATACCTTTTATATCTAATTTCTTCATCAAAATCTTCTATTAAAAAAGTCTTCTTAAATATATTAATAAAATATCTTTTTTTGTGAAATTAATCATTTTATTTTATAATATTATTTTTTTTATTTTCTCAAAGCTAAAGTATTAATTTTATTTTTACAAATCAGTCTTTTATCATCATTTGCAGATAATGCTACTTTATTCATTTTCATCGAGTAAATTTGATGATCTTTACTTCTGATTATATTCATTGTTCTCATTTCTTCTTTTTCTGAGAATAAACATTTCTTGAAATCTTCAAATGTTATTTCCCTTTTAATAACATTTTTCTTAATTCCTTTACATTTCTTTACTTCAATGTCTTCAACTTTAAAAGAATAAAGCTTAGGTCTTAGACCAACAAAATGTGTAATTTGTTTTCCACAAGCTTCATCTTTAAACATTCCTATTACTTTCTTATTAATTCCAGTTTTAATTCCAGATTCATGATTTTCTGGATAATCACTTGTATCAAACTTTTTTTTGATGTTTTTTCTTATATCATAATAAAAATCATCTGTATGAATTTCATACATTAATGAATCTGTATCTGTGAATAATAATTCAGCTTTATTGGAATACTTCTCTCTAATATAATTATAATGAAAATCATACATATGAAATTTTGACAAATCAAGAACAGCTTGTCCCACATAAATAGGTTTATTAAAATATATTTCTGTCTTTTTCAAATGAACTGCAATTAATTTTTGATCAAATATTGTTAATCGATCAAAATTAGGTTTTGATGACAAATTAATAGCCTTTTTCTTATTATTTACTAATTGTATATTTTGTCTTTTTCTTATATTTTCAATTGTTTTACCAAATACAGAATTATTCATTAATTTAAAAAAATCTTTTTCAAAAGAGTTTTTAGATTGTTTTCTTAATTCTGTATTTTTTTCAATATAAGGTTTCATCCATTCAGATTGATAAAATGATATTCCTCTGTGTACTTTTTCAAGTTCAAGTCCTAATTCTAAACATTGTCTAAGATTTCTATAATGTATTATATAATTCTTTTTACGGTAAAAAGATCCAACAAGTTTCTCTACTGTTCCAAACTTTAATCTTTCTGTAGCAAGTGGATAATCATTATGTTCTTTCCATAGTTTTTTTGGATATTTAAGATCCACTTCAAAAATATAACCAATATTTGTAATTTTCTTTTCTAATATTTTTATTACATTTTCTTTTGTAAGATTTTTCATCCATTTAAAACCATGAGTTGGAAGTTTTTGTATCATTGACCAACCATAAAGATTATTAGCATCAAGATATGTAATAAATTTTGATTCTTCATTTGGATTATAATTTTTCATATATTTATTGTTTGCTTCTGAATATCTTTTTGATATATGAGTTATACCACCTCTAATTCCTTGATCAAACATCATTAACATATCATAACCATGTAATAATTCAAGTCTTTGTTCTGTTTCTTTAAGACATGCATCCCAAGCTAATCCAGGAGATGTATAATAATGAGCTGGATCTAAATTATAATACTTCAAACAAGTTTTACGAAAGTTTTCAAACACATCAGCTAAAAGTAATACATCTGTTTTAAGATATAAATCATGATAATCTTTAATAGTTTTACAATTAAATTGTGACCAAACCTTTTGTGCATGGGTGTAGTCTTCATCAGTTATGTCTTCATCATTTAATTTTGAATAAAATTCTTCTTTTGGTGGTAATTGTGTTTCTTTGAATTTTTCTAAAGAATTTACATAATCATAAGGATATACTCCTTTTCTTGTTAATAATTCTATATTTTTATCATAATAACTTTTTATAGAATAAAAATCATCAGGTTGCAAATTATTTACAAGACCTGAAAGGGAAGTTAATAAAAATTTAAATGAATCAATAAAACGTATTTCAAAATTAATTGTAATTTTTTCATCTTCTCTCATAAATTCAGCTACTTTAATTTTCTTAGAAAATGATATATATTTCTCTTCTGTTTTAGGAATAAAAGTTAAATCTCCTTTCATTTTTGCTAATTCTTTAATAAAAAGATGTGAATCATAACCTTGAAGATTATGAAATATTACAGGAAGTACTCTAGGTTTTTTACAAAAAATATTACAATTATTATGAGCAGCTCCTCTAAACTTACCAGTAAAATGACAATGATCTCTAACTTTTTTATTCTTAAAGTCTCCTTCAATAAAAGGTTTTTCACAAATATGGCAATTTGTTGATTTATTAAACTCTATTTTATCAGAGTCTGTAAATATCATCATTTGTGGGAAATTATAAAAACTAAAATTAATTTGTTTTGCAATTTTTTTTAATTCTTTTACAAAAACTAATGCAATATTTTCATCTTCTTTTTTCTTTGTATAAATAATTGGATTGATTTTAAATATTCTATCAACTCTATTATCAAAATCAAAAGATTTAATATAAATACAAAATCCACAAGGTTCATGTTTTTGATATTCCATTGAATAAGAATAATTTGGATCCGGTTCACAATTATTCATTGGTTTTGTAAAACATTCAAAATCAGCATAAATAACAAATGGTAAAGGTAATTTTTTATTATAATTTTTAAAAGATAAAAATGAGTTTTTAGGAGGCATTTTTACTGCAGCTGTCTCATTATTAGAACAAAATATAATGTGTTTCTTTAGGAGATCCTCTTTTGTAAAATGAGATAAACATTTTTTACAAAAATATTTTTTTATTGAAGTATTTTTACTAACTTGTGAACTGATTAATCTTGAAAAATTTTTAATAAGTGTATAATGTGTTTTTCCGGTGTCTTCATAAAGAAATAAATCTATTGTATTATTACAATCTTTGTCATTAATTCTTAAAGGATAAAATTTATTATATTCATTAATTGAAAAAACATTAATTCCTGGGAGATTCGGGTTTTGATTCTCAAACCTTTTTATATCTGTTAATTTAAATGGAAAATCTATACCTTTAAAATTAAGATCGTTTTTGTATTTTTTTAAATTTGAAATTCTTTGAGGATCTTTTTCATGTGGATGTAAATATCTTAAAATACACCACATGAAACATTTATTATCTTTTTTATTTTCTAAATTTATTATAGCTTTTTTACTTGAAATAAAACCAGGAAGTTTAATATATGAAGATCCTTTCAAAGGTTTATATTTTATAGTATGAATTTCTAATGATAAAATCTCTTTAAAATACCAACCTGAACCATTTCTTTGATAAATTAAAATTTTACTAAGAATTTCTAGAATTATTTTAGTTAAAATTTCTTTAGCATCTATACCTTCAAGATTAATATGTGTTTCAGAATGAAAATAAGCTTTATCTTTAATTTTATCTTCATGCTCCATTCTTTCCATTAAACAAACTAATATAAATCTAACTTTAATATTTCTATGATTTCTAAGAAAATCTTTTAATTGTGAAGCTTTTTCTTTAAAATAATCTTTAGGAAAGATTTTTGGTTTTCCTTCAATTACATATTTTTCAGCAAAATTATCAAGAGCAGATTTTTCAAATTTAATTCCAACGTGGTATTCTTTCATTGCTCTTTCAAGTGCTTTCTTTAAATATTTTGGAGTATCTTTTGGAATCTTTTTATTTTTTATACATCCCTTACCAAGCCAAACACTATTTTAAAACTGTTTTTAATGTATTTTGAAAAACTATTTTTAATATATTTTTGAAAAATATATGAAAAATATGTATTTGAATCATGTTTTTTAAGTAGTTTTTGACTTATTTTAACGATGTTTAAACCTGTTTATAACGATATTGAAATATATTTTTAAAACCTTTTCAGAGTGTAGTTTCGATGAATTCAGATCAGCATATACGTTTTAAAATATATTTCAAATACGTTTCAACACCTTAAAAAATAGTTTTAAAAACAGTTCACAAATCTTTTAAAAATACATTATAAATTCTCCAACTATTTGCAAACTGTTTGGAAGGCTATTTTGAATGTATTTGTATTCAAAATACGTTTAAAATTCGTGCTTTAAATGTAGTTTTAAAGTAGTTTTTGACTTATTTTAACGATGTTTAAACCTGTTTAAAACGATATTGAAACGTATTTGAAATAGTGGAAAATTAGCATCAAAACAGTTTACAAATTTTTAAAAAACAATTCTTAAACTATTTGCAAACTGTTTGGAAAGCTATTTTGAATGTATTTGTATTCAAAATACATTGAAAATTCGTGCTTGAAATATAGTTTTTAAGTAGTTTTTGACTTATTTTAACGATGTTTAAACCTGTTTAAAACACTATTGCAACGTATTTTGAAAGGCCTCTATATTTCTTGAATGGAGAAAACGGGTGATGTTTCAAAATATATTATAAATAGTATTTGAATCGGGTTTAAGAGCCTTTCAAACTACCTGAAAATACACTGAACATAGATTTTAAAAGATTTTAAAAACAACATGGAGTAGCATTTGCAATAAATGGTTTATTCATAATTATGTCTGTCAAAATACAATAAAAATATATTTGAAATACTTTCTAAATTCCTTACAAATAATTTTAAAACATGGTTCAAACCCTATAATAATATATAAATTTAGTATATAATGAAACAGTGGATAGCATTGTTGGCGCACTCAGATTGGCTACTGAAACTCAGAATAGCAAGTGCTATTCACCTCCCAGCAACTACCCACCACTACCCACCTCCACTTCGGTGAATAGTTGTTAAATACAATTCGAATTTACTAATTCTTTCTTAATATAAAAAAATTCGATAAAACAGATGACAACTGTATGCATGTAATTTGCTGACCCCAAAAAGGTTGAACATTTGAGTATTTTGTGACCGTGAAAGGCAAAACGGACACTAACGGAAAACCATTCGAACAGCAAAAATGCACGGATGACGAACGGTTCTCAAAGCGTTCGAATGGTTGATTAACCGTTCGAACGGACAAATAAATTATTCGAACGGTTTGGTTATCCGTTCGAACGGGTGAGTCAAAATGTCGAACGGATTGGCAAACCGTTCGAGCAGATGAATTAATTATTCGAACGCTTCGGTTATCTGTTCGAACGGGTAAGACAATAATGTCGAACGGATGAATCAATAAGTCGAACGGTTTGGTTTTCCATTCAAATGGGTGAATAAAATTAATTGCTTACAGAACGGTTTGCGAAGCCATTCACAACGGAATCGCTGAACGCAAAATAGCTGAACAGAAGTAAATTACTGTACCGCTTTTAATAGCGCTGAATTCAGGCTCATGGCAAAACACTACATAAACAAACTTTATACGACGTATTTTCGAGAAATATGCTGTAGTTTCCCTCCTTATAATTCAAAATTCATGTGTAAAATTATTTCTGCACTTCATGTTTACTTATTGTTAAAATAAATCTTGAATGGAACTAAAAATTATAATCGAAATTAAAGACGGTAGGGAAAGTTTGGTAGCAGAAAATAAAAATTAAACCCTTTGAAGTTTGTTGTAGTTGTCGGTAAAAAAAAAGTGCTTGGTCCCGTGGGAAAAGTGGTAAAAGTGCACCGAATTTGCATATGTCAAAACGGTAATTTGAAACCTGAAAACACGCTGGCACAAGCGAAAGTCGCAAGTATTTATTTGAAATAACGGGAATGCGTCCAGCAAACTAAAAATTTCGCATACACAAATCAATCATGTTGAGAACCGCTCGTCCGCTTGGCGGCTGAAACAGAAGCCTGTTCACATGCTACAAGAATCATGAACTCATCCAACTTCATTCATTCTAGGAAAGTAGCAAGAACGGATCTCGAAACCGTTCAAACAGATGTGATAATTCCTCGAACGAACTTCTAGTTTGCGAACGGATGCAAAATGTCGCAATCAGTCGAACGGTTTGTCGAACCATTCGAACCGTTCGAACAGATAGGCAAACCGTTCAAACGGATAGGTAAACCGTTCGAACGGATAGGAAAACCGTTTGAACGGGTCGTTGAACACTTTGAACAGATTTTTTGAAACGTTCGAACGGATAACGAACGGAAAACGAACGCTTTAGCTTTTGGAACGGATAACCGTTAGTGTCCGTTTTGCCTTTCACGGTCACATTTTAAAGTCAAAATTTAAGTATAAAATAATATTTTGGTCCTCTGAAAATTAATATATTGATAATTTTTATCAACATGAAAACCAAATCTGTGAACTTATTACTGGTCTAAATTCTTGATTATGCAATTATTCACAATCATGACCATTCAATTTGATTCACGAATCCCATTCCTTGACTCTACATTTCGATTTTTGTTCAATACGAAAACTACGATGCTTGAAGATATTTTTTTGGCACCTTGATAAATATGCTTTGTGTTTAAGCAGTCAAGTATTAAAATGATACACCAAATTGAAGAAACGTTTTTGGGTGAAAAGCATAAACCATGATTGATGTGACCCAAAGGTTTACTGGGAAGTTAGAAAATTTAATCTTTGTCTGTGACAGAATACACAATATATTAACACAGGATGCATAAATCATGCTCTTAAATGCCTCAAACAAAGAAAACATTCAAGTTTAGTTGCAAACAACCTACAGTACACTCACGAATCCACATGTATCATTCAGATATTTTGTGCGGTAAGAAGTAAGGAACATTTGCATTGTCAAATCAAAATATTTGAATTTGTAATGCAATAATGTAGGGCACATTCAATTCAACATTTTCCAGAATAAGTGTAAACAGAATAGTCTCTGAGAATTGGTTGTTTTGGCACACTTGCTTTGCAAATCTATTAAAACATGTTTATGATACGACAGTGGCAGAAGTTAAGTGTTCTTATGGCTCCCAAATCTCAAAGAATGTGATTTTTTTGTGACCATTCTGCATATTCCTACTCAGGAATCAGTCAATCAGATGTACCCTTATCCTTGTGAGTCAGCCCTGTTATGCATCCTGTACCTGCTGGGCCTTTTTTCCCCTTCATTTGCACTTTTCTGCTGAAAAACAATAATAGAATGTACTTATTAATCAAAGTTAATTGAAAAAAAAAGAATGCACAATAATAAACAATAGTGCGGGTTATTTTTTAACCTGGTACACAACACTGACACTAGGCCACTCAAAGTAGTTTTGCCTCAAACTATACCAACAGTTCTATGCTACTTGCTTTTGAAAGGTAATGTCAGTACTTCAAAGTCAGTGGGCTATCTTTTGAGTGGCCGCTAAGCACAACAAACAAGATGGCGCACAAAAGAAACGTTTTGGCGGCAAATTTAATTTTTTTATCATTCGTTCTGCAAGCGGCTGCTTTTCAGTGTCTGGGGCTATTATTTTGCACTCTACTAATTCATTCTGTTCAGCAGATATCACTGGTAAGGGATAACAATGAAACAATTCCCCAGGATAGTAATTTTATACCACCATTTTTCGCAGTCTTCTCACCTTGGCTAGCCGGGTAACCCGGCACGAACCGTTTACATGGCAAAAAGATAGCCCTCCTAGAAGGGTGCCTTGGGAAGGTGGGTTACCCTTTCTAACATGTACACGCTTCAATGCATTTTCTTAACAAACATGAAAAGTTGGCTCTCACAGGGTAGCTCAGTTAACCAGGGCACCCTCCCTCCATGTAAACATGCCCTAAGTGTCTAGGCACTTACATGTATTCCAATTTAGAAGCTCAAGAATTAGGTTGCTTACTTAATTTTTTGAGATGGGAATTTTATGTTATACACTTACATGTACTGTACAATCATGTGGAGGAGCATTAACATTAGTTGGTTGCACTTTTGAGACTCAGATCTAAGATGCCTAAACTGTATATCTGTGATGGACAACACTTTCTCACAAGTCTTGCACATCACAGACTTTTGACGACCTCAGAAATTTAACGACCCTAGCATTTCCAAAGCGATAGCAAACTTTAACCTATAAGCATTTATCGTGCAACAAAAGTGAGCCAAAGAAACTGCAATGTATGCCAATAGAGCTACTATAGCACCAAACACCGGCTAAAGAAAGAAAATAATTCTAACGACACTCTGGACAGCATGAAATCCTCCTATCAATTTGTTATATATGTTGTGGTTCAAATTTTTCTTTGGTTTAAAATTTTTCAAACCAGTTTAGTTTTTATTTTTCTGTGTCTCAGATTCATTATCATAATATGAGACAAAGAAAAACAAAAATCAAACTGGTTTGAAAATTTTTAAACTATAGAAAACATTGAATCACAACATATACATGTATACATATTAATTTTCTAGGAATGACACAAGCAAGCTAAGAAATATGCCAGCAAGAACAATAACTGACCTTTCTTAATAAACATTAAATTAAAATTAAATTAAGGAGTGTTTTTTTTTCAGGAAGAGAAGGACTCAAGGGGAAATTTAAATGAGTTGAGGCATTTGAGGATTTATTCGAGTAAATCAAAAGTGTATACACTTGCACTATATTTAGATACATGTACAAACAACAAAGAGCAGGGTTTGCACTATCAATAGTCAGGTTGATAGTCCAATGTAATCCTTTTCTTCCCACCTGAAAATGCAACTGAATAGGAAACTCTGCTAGCAGGCTACGACCGGTAACCAGTTAATCATCACCACAGTAAGGAGGCACTTATCAAAAAATAGTACATGTACAATCTACCAAGGAAATCTCTTTTCACACGTCTACATGTATTTTCTTGTTCAAGTAG
Organism: Cladopsammia gracilis; assembly: GCA_022457155.1. Classification (NCBI taxonomy): domain Eukaryota; kingdom Metazoa; phylum Cnidaria; class Anthozoa; order Scleractinia; family Dendrophylliidae; genus Cladopsammia; species Cladopsammia gracilis. The sequence goes on along the minus strand of JAJGOT010000764.1, from coordinate 37,751 downwards.
AGTCAAAGGCTCCTCTTAGCCAACTCAAAAATAGGAAATGCCCTACATGTATATGTACATACAAGTATTGCTGGCTTGTGTTTGAGAGACCAACATCGACAAAAAAAAGTGTCAAATAGAAATTTTGAATGTAAAGTAGCCATGTACTTATTGATTTGATTGAGACAGTCAAGTATGGTTTGTAAAAATTTGATTATACTGTACGTGTACATGTATTTATTAACACTTTTGATAAGATTGCCAACTTCATCTATTTTTTATGCAGTTCATGAAACAATGTTTACACTGTGTGTTTAAATTATAAACATGTCTCTATATCTCTTAAATACTATTTTTTTTAACCTACATCAACATGTAGGATACACAAAACATTACATGTATTTCAATCTTCAAGAAATAATTTTTATATACCACAATCACAAATTACATGTACAGGTACCAACTATTGAGCTGAGAAGACTTTTATGAGATATACTAAATTACAAATCATACATGTATCTACATTATTATTTATAAGATATAAATAACATACTTTACATGAGACCTACATTTGTACAGATGGTATTTAGCAGGGATGTAGATAATAGCGGGAAGCCGGGGAAATTACCCGGCTGTGAACTTCATTTTTCCGGCTGTTAAGGACGTTCGCGCGAAAATCTTCTAACATTGATTTTTTTTATAAAATGTTTACTACAGCTAGGTTATGAGATGTTCGTGTCAGAAATGCAAAAAAAAAAAATATATGAGGGGGTAACGGACTTCGTTTCTGAGATAAGATATCTGAAAGGCGACCCTAATTTTGAAAAATTGGTCTTCCTTACGGGATGAGACCCCAATGTCTGTTAATCTAAAAATATTGCAAATAAATCTCTAAAATGCAACTTTCTTTCCCAAATTTTATGCGACTAGGTCTGTTCAGCAAATTCATTCAACTGGTGACGTTTTTTAAAGTAAATTTAATTTTTAAACAACAGCATTTGCAAACTCTGACAGCAGCAAATTGGCAGGATTCGATGTTGCGCGGGAAGAAAAATGGAAAAAAATTAAATGTCCTACATTGACTTTTTGTTCATTTTTTCACAATCTGTCGAGAAGTGGCAAAGAAAAAAATTGGGGGTCACCGACCATCAAAGTGAGTTAAATCTAAGCAAAGTTAATGCAACGGCTACCAGTCCTTTATGTGCTTGGATTTCTTCTCTTGCGTGTGGTCGTGCATGACATAGCATGGCGTTGCGAGATGAATTGCGTGCGCAGTAAGGATGCGCATAAACAAGTAGCGCAAACGTCCTTAAAGCCTAGTGCAGCTTTAAAAGGACTACATTTTTCTATTTTTTACCCATCTGTCAGTTCTACATGTACATGTATATTCCCGCCAGTTAAAAACTGAATCTACATCCCTGATTTAGGTCAGTAACCGAGGTCAAAATGACAGATACATCCCCTTGGGGTGGCATACTATTTCACTTCCTGTGGTGTTCAGATCACTTTATTTGACTGCATGTTCATAGCCTGCGAATACAGCCGCCTCTCATCGCTCCCGGCCGCTAAAGGCGTTCGCGTGAGAGAGCGTCTGCGATTTACTTTGAGAAATTCCATACTAATGACGAAAATCTGTCCCGCATCAAGACAGGAGCGCTGATTGGCCAACTTGATAATTTTACATAATCATGCTTTAAATTATGCAGTGTTGTAACTCAATCGCCAGTTGCGAGGATAATCTTGTCTGTCGTTCTCTGTGTTCAATCTATTTGTCCTATGTTTAATGTTTTGACGTTACAAGCAAATCAGTTTCAGGCTTTTTATAGTTTTATCTGCGGTGAAGAGGTTTTTCTACTTTTGTCAATTTACCGACCGGATATAGCAAGTCACTGATATTTCAAACGGCGCCACTCGTGCACGTACGCGTCTGGATGAATGAACATTTATCGGCGATACATGGTAAGAAGAATCCCGTAATTATCATCATCAGTCTGCTTTTAGTGGAAAGACTGCCTTTAGACTCATGGCACCGCAATGGCCGCGGTCGAAAATGGCAGTTTCTTTCGCCAATATTTTCACGGCAAAGATGGAAACAGAAATAATAAACCACTAGTACTGCACGCAAGGAAATGTTATCCGTTGAAACGCAATACAACCCTGTGTGCCTACATCCTCATGGACAAATGAATCACAATCTTTGCTTAGACGGATCTATAAAGAACCTCCCCTTGTTTCATACAAAAAGGGGTAGATCTTTAAAAGACATACTGATCAGGGCTAAACTGTAAAAATCAAACTACAATTAAAACACAGTGAACATAGGTCATAACAAACACGCAGGCGCTAGTTGGATTCGTGATGGGCCTGTCAACACCTTTCATTTCATTTGGTTTCACCGCATGCACATTATTATAATTATACGAGATTAGCGACCGGTGATTTACGTCATCAGTATGGAATTTCTCAAAGTAAATCGCAGACGCTCTCTCGCGCGAACGCCCCTAGCGGCCGGGAGCGATGAGAGGCGGCTGTATTCGCAGGCTAGCATGTTCACAGCTTTTTAGCTGTGGTACAAAATAATCCTTCACAAAACAATCCTGGTAAAGCCTTTGATCCTTATGGCAGACAATCTGAAAGGTACATTGGCCATGGCCATGCATGTCTAGCAGGCCTTGTATTTCATAATGCAATTTGAGTTAAAACTATCCATTTTCCCTTCAGTTTAGTGAGGTGCTGTAGCAGTTAACAGCTGCTGAAATCTCAAGGCTACTGTTTGCCACTCAAGAACTAGAAAATAAAAGGCAATGAACATGAAAGCCCCCGCTTCACTTCTAATAGCAGGCATGTTTTTAGAAATTCAAGCCAATTCAATTTGTTGCAGTGGTGATTCGAGTACTAGCGAAGGTAAAGTAACTTGAACTCAGGAAATTGAAACCTTGGTAAACGTTTAAGTGTAAACACAACATTTTGTCAAGTAATGTTTTTACTTTCTTTTAAATCTGAAACATCAAAACGAAGCAAGACTACAGATGATCTTTCATGTACAAGCTTCGATCTATTAAAGTCTCAGCGTTTTATGACGATTGTATGTTAAACGTAAATTCTGGAGCTCATACATGTAATCTGTATCATGACCAGTTAATTTCAAAGCAAAAACCGAAATGTTTTAACTTTCATGTAAGTTAAGCTTAAATTGTACAAGACAAATATCGAATGTAGTCTCATTTTATAATAAATTGCATGTACTATCGAGGACCGATCGAGGTTAATATATTTTGAATTTAATTTGGCAGGAGAACGAATGCTGTTTCACCCCAACAAACTATATAATAACACTAAACCACTCACTGTTGTCAAGAAATAATCACGTCTTCTAATCGTACATTGCATAAAGTCGAAGCGTTACAGTATTTAATCTCTTACATGTAGCTTACCGTACGCTATGTGCTTCGTTCGATTAACTAAATAACCGCATTCCGGAATAAAAATAAACACTACAGCGCTTTCTTTATAGTTTGTTGAGACACATTTGCACTATACACATGTAAATCTGGCAAAACATGGTTATAATTCGACAGCTTTCATGTTCTTAATATTCCGGAATACGTTCAATCGAACGCCACATCAAGCTTCGTACATGACTAAAATGATTAAACAAATGATTGTACTCACATTTGAAACGTCCCGATGTAGACTGTCGTCTCAGATATTCATCTCTTCTGCTGATAAATTGTTGATAAGCCCATTCTTGGATAAAACAACGTCCACAAAATCGAAATCTCTAAACGGTTGCTATAATGGCCGCGCACAAAATTCAAACGACCTTTGTTTGTGCTCACGTGAGATATCTCACGTGATATGTGACGCTGGATAGAGAGGACACTGGGAACGAGATTAGCGCGCGAGACTGAGCGGGAATTTCACAATGCTTTAGGACTGAATTCCTCGTTCTTCAAGTGAAAAAGTGCAGGATTCCATGATAAGAGGGCCCAAAACAGATATAAGGTATGGCTTTTCATTCTTAAGAAGAGACTTTACTGTAATCATCATTCGTGTATAACTTAATGTTTCCTTTTCGGAGCGCTCCATAAATTGTCTGTTTACAAAATAATGTGTGCTCTCGTATATAGCTTACATGTAAGCTAAATATATACGAGCGATAGGCCTCGCTACTCTAAACACAAGCTTTATAGAGCGAAATAGCATACAACATACGCTGAGGTCACTCAGGTATTTGCATTTCGCAGAATAATAATAATAAAGCATTGCCGTATCGATCGTCATAACATTTATGCTTCGATCTACAACGCGTTCGGACACATCGATATTATTACTGAATCCAGTGTTAAGCGAGGAACTATACCATGGTTTGATTTGACAGCGAGCTACTGCATTTAATAATACCTTTTCAGAAAATGAATATGTGGGGATAAATGTAAAGTAAAATGTATTTTGACGCGCCATTCGATATCGCCTTGCTATTCAATTCCGGTTCAAGTCCCGGCCCGCAAGTCGGCGTTCGGCTACACGTGTGAGGTTGATAATTAACTTCGACCTCCGTATATACTGTCATGATGATAAACAAGGAACTGTATTTGCAAAGACCACCATAACGAATAGAAGCACCGGATTCTGTAGTAAAGGATCGAATCGGGAGGGGGGGGGGGGGAGGGTGGCTACGGGTATGTGTCTATAAAACTCTATAAACGTTTTCATTGCTGCTGCAATAAAAAGGAAAACCGCTATAGCTCTTATTTTGTTCTGTGAGTTTGTCACAAATACGTTTAAAACAGTTTTACTGACTTATGGAGGGGGAGGTGAACTTTAAATATATTTTGTGTACATACCTGTAACAAAGTGTTTTTCTCTCAAAATACTAAGAAAATAGTCTGTTTAAAGTCTGTTTGGAAACAGCTCCTGGTTTCAGAATTTTAAAATCGCCTTTCAAATAGCTGTGACTTGTGAATTCAACTTCAAACATGTTTTAAATAGACTATTTATGAGCTGTTTAGAAGCGTAGTAATGAATGTCCATTTCAAATAGTATTTAAACATCATATTTAAAACGTATTTTTATGTTTTACTTGTTACAACTACATTATAAATCGACAACATTTTATGATTTTTTTCCAAACAGTGTTCAAATAGTCTATTTAAAACAATTTAGAGTAACACTTCGGCAGTCATGTTGTCAAAATAGTGTTCAAATACTCTATTTGAAATGTAGTTTTGGCGACAAATAGCTTACAAATACATGGAAAAACCTATTCGGTTTATTAAATAGCATTAAACTATACCTCAAATACATTTCAAGCTCTTACCACTATTTTAGAATTTTTGTTAAAATATAATAAAAATACACCATGATGAGCTCAAAATATAGTTCAAATCGTTCAAATACATTAAAAGTACCTTTAAATCACTTTTAAAATACACTTGGTTTGGTAAGGGATTCAAGAAAATAATCATCAAATGTTTTAATTTTCTTTGGTTTAGGTTTTGATTTAGGTTTAAGTTTTATTGGTTTCTTTTTTAATTTATCATTTTCTTCTTTTTTATTTTTAATATATTCAATCAATTTTTGTTTCTTTCGTTCTTCTTTAATTTTTCTATTTTCTTTAGTTTCCTTTTTTGCTATTTTCATAAGTTCATCATATGATAAGTTATTTAAATCAGATGAAGACATCCTTTTTTATTATATATAAATATTTTTTTAACTTTATTTATTTTTTTTTTCCGCAAAAGTTATAAATTTCAGCATAAAAAAAAGCCCCATTTTGGGGCTAAAATTTATCCATAAATATAATCAAATACTTCTTCTGTATCAAGATAATAATTTCCATAATCTTCATCGTGGTCTCTATTTTCATCTTGATCTTCACTTTTTATCACAATCTTTTTATAAAATTTATTTAATAATTTCTTAACAATTTTTTTCTCATTACAAGTTGGATATCCATTTGAGTTTTCAAAAACTGTCATACTTCCTTCTCCAATATTTATAAAATATTTGAATAATTCACCTGCATAATGAAATATTACAAAAGTTACTAAATCTTCCATATCTTCAGGCATATTATAATATAAATTCAAAACTGGAATATGATCCAATTTATAATTTATATTTATAATAATTTCTTTCAATTCTTTTTTTGCTATTTTCCTTTCTTTTTTATTTTCTAAATTTAGAGATTTTTTTAATTTTTCCAAAACTTCTACAAACAAGAAGTCAATAGCATGAAATCTTTCTTGTAGAATATCTCTTGAATCCATCTTTTTTGGATTTTGGTTTTTCTTTGCGATTGGTTTTTGCGTAGCGATCATTTTATTATATATAAATATATTTTTTTTTAAATTATAATTTTTTTTTAAATTATTTTTTTTTTCTTCCGCTCCCATCCAACACCACCTTAGTAGTTATGAAATTGTCCCTTCTAGGGCATATTCCTTGGTACTTTTTTCCCATATTTTTATATTTATTTCTGAGATCTAAAATTTTTGAAATTTTTCAACCCATAATCCCCGTCATTTTCTTGCGAATCCCGCGAGCCCGAAGGGCGAGCTCATAATTTTTTAGAATTTAAAGCATTTCAAGATTTTATTATATTTCTTGATTTTTTTTGAATTTATTACATTTATTTAATTTATTTGAAGTATAAAACGTATCCCCCTTTAATTCTGTGTTATAAAGACCTTTTGACTATTTTAAGGAAAAGTTGTGTTTAACTTTACACTAAGACAAAAGAGTATGGAGTAAACCCCTTTATTTACGTGATGAAAATTACTATGATTTGAATTTCACTTGAATAAACAGAAAGTGAACCAACAATCAAGATCTGCCGTATAATTTATGTTTATTTACCTTTAAAAAACTGAAATTTACTCGTAAATTTTGCTAATAATACAAAAAGATCTCGGGAATAATCAGGTCTTGATCTCCCTTTAAAATCTAAAAAATATGACAGGGATTCGCAAGAAAATGACGGGGATTATGGGTTGAAAAATTTCAAAAATTTTAGATCTCAGAAATAAATATAAAAATATGGGAAAAAAGTACCAAGGAATATGCCCTAGAAGGGACAATTTCATAACTACTAACATTGCATGTAGGCTTAGAGCAAGCTTCGATTTGGAGGTCATTTTGAAATTATGCTGTTTTCTCGGCGGTTTTCTTCAACTCTGGTTTCTTCAACTCGGCGGCTTTCTTCAGTCTGGAGCTCTGTTCAATCGGCGGCTTTCTTTAGTTTTCCAAAGGAACGCTTGATTAGACTACATTGTACATTATGCAGTGATGTAATATGTTATTTTATTTTATTTTATTTTATTTAGTTGTTGTAGGTAATATTATAATGTAATCTATTTACTTTTTTTTCTTTTTCCCCCACCTTGACCGCTTCTTAATATCCTGTATTGTCTTTCAGCCACTATATATAAGGATTATTAAATATGTATATGTTCAACAGAAGTGTAAATAGTAATAATAATAATAATAATAATAATAATAATAATAATAATAACAATCTTTATACAGGGAGCTCACTTCACTATTGTAGTGGTATTCTTCTAGGCCCTGTTAAATAAAAGGGTTAAAAACTAAGTTAAAATATTAAAAAATTACAAAATTACGCTAAGAATTATATATAAAACACTAAAAACTATAAACACATGTAAGTTGTAAAAACTATAAACACATGTAAGTAGCTTGATTTTGCAAAATTTCCAGTTGTATTGTTTTTGGTTGATTTCGCACATGGTTGGGCTTCTTTTAGTATGTACAATATTATATTATGAAGGCCAATTTAGATTACCTTTAAGAAGTTAAAAATGAGGAATTGGTATCTTTTTTAATTTGTGATTTACATTTCAGACTGACAATGGCCTGTGCTGTACCTGAAGAGGTTAATGAGCGGCTAACTTGTGCCATCTGTATGGAACAGTTTAAGGAACCAAAGGTTCTACCATGTCTGCACACTTACTGTAAACAATGCCTGGTGAAACTGGTGAAGAAACAAGCATCTGATCATGTTATAACTTGCCCTGAGTGCAGAGAGGATGCAAATGTAAGTGGAAAATTGAAATGCAGGTGGGATTTGTGATTTTAAAAGTCGTGGTGTTTTTTTTTTAAGTGCAGAGCTAGCTATAGCCTGTTCCAGGCATTACAATATGTGGTGGGGGAGCACAAATCAGTGGGGAAAACTACGGGAAACTGGGGAGAGGGGTGTATAGCCTGTAAATATTCTTTTGTTAAAACAAAACGTCATTCCAGTATAACCATCTCCCAGTGTACCCTCAGGTTAGTTCATTTTGATACTTCCTGTCAATAGTGTGTGTGCGGGTGTATCACAAAATTACCGGCGGCCATGTTGGAGGACTGACAAAAAAATCAAAATGGTGACTGAAACAACAGAAATCAAGCCTCTGATGCTGTTAAATAATGGCTTAAATCTTGATGGCAAGGTAAAATGTGGATATCATGAAAAATGTTCTGGGAGTGGCATTGATCCATTTCTCATCCCAGCCAAAATATTGAATGTGGAATTTAAAGCATAATGTGCAGTTCCAGAAAATATCCATACTCCCCCCACGGAAGGTTTTTTGTTTAGCACCCCCCGTCCCCCCAGGAAATTCCAGTTTAGGTTCATACTTTGCTTCTAAAATGTTGGCTTTTAAGACCCTTCTCCCCCTAGGAATTTCCAATGACTTTCCATGGGGTGGGTATGGATTTTTTCTGAAACCACACAATATTTATAAATGCATTCCACCTGTCAAATTGATGGATTTACTTTCTTGCCTTGTGTTGGATATTATTTTTCTGCAAATGCATAATTAACAATTATTGGATGAGGTTGAGCATGATAGCGATAATTATCAAGGCCAAAGTTTGTGTCATCTGCCGAAGCCGAAGGCTGAGGCGGATAACACAAACTGAGGCTTTGATAATTATCGCTATCATGCGAAAACCGAATCCAATAATTGTTTTATTATGCATATTCCTGAGCTGCACTTGTAAAGACAAGAGCGCGCACAAAAAAGTGATCAATGCACAGCAGTCAACTTGTAAGTAAACAACTTACATCACTTCTGCATGCATAAAACTATTGTCTGTAGGTATGACGTCACTTCTGCATGCATAAAACTATTGTCTGTAGGTATGACGTAACAGAAACAGCAAGCAATAATTAGCTGCGTGCTTATAGCCAATCAAAATCGAGCTAGTGACACCAATGTATAATAATAAAGCTTGCAGATCAAGCTTTCACACCTACAACCAAATGGTTAGTGTCCTTGTGGGAATTAATGTATGATTAACAAGATGAAATTCACAGATAACAAATGATTCACTTGAATGTGCATCTAATGCTGTGGATTTTAACAAACAAGGCAGGTATGACGTGTCAGCACATTGTACAGAGTGTATGGCTGGCCTTGGTGAGGGCAACCCTAAAAGCCGGAAACCGGAATCCGGAATCCGGAATCGGGAATCATTTTTCAAGCCTCTTTGTAATAAAAAGAATATCACTGTTTATTTTTAATTAAATTCAATCACCAGGAAGCATCGTATGAAATGCGATCATTAAAAACAATGCAGAAAAAGCGGACTTACGCTCTACAAGTCTATCTTATTCAGGAGATTTTGCATCTAAAGCCACCATAAGAAAACTAATAACGGAAGGCACTGAGTAAATCGGCTTGAACGTCGTCCAAATATTGTTATATTATTTTTGTACATATTCTCTAATGTTTATATTATATCTTAGTGTTTTTGTGTTTCTTTTATTTTTGTTTGTGGCAATACCTGGAAAATAGGGATACTTACAATACTGTAATGTTCATTATTCACAGGTTAAAAACGGATCATGAATCTAAAGAATCCACACTCCGAGTGGATCTAAATCCAAATATTTGAAATTCATGAACCAAGCGTTTTTTATTTTATTTTATTTATTTATATTTTTTTTTTTGGGGGGGGAGGTCCGAAAATAGTAAATCTGTCAAGCGGTCTTCCATGCAAATTTACTGGTCCTGTCTCACAGTAAAGGACACCGTAAAGTATATGTCATGGACAGTTCAGGTAAGATTTCATCATTATTCTCAGGATAACTTCATTTGTTATACATTTCTGTGGTTGTGATTGATTTTGAACGTAAATCGATTTTTAGACGAGCAGATATGCGCTTGTTGATGAATTGTTGCAACCATTGTAGGGCAATACTGGACGAATCCACTTTGGTACGGTGATGACTACAGGGCGAATAATCTTTTTTCGGATTTTCGGTTTTTTTGTTAGTGTTGAAAAATCCATAAATTATGATCTGGGATCACAAATCCGTTTTCAGATTCTCCCCCCAAAAAACGCCGGATTCCGGATTCTGGATTCCGGATTTCCACTTTCTGGTTTCCGGGTTTTAGGGTTGCCCCCTTGGTGACCCCTTGGTGACTTCGGTGAGTGAGGCTCACACATAGCAAGACTAGCAAACTTGTGTCCTATTCTACCTTGAAGTGTTGACCTTCCATTGTTCTGGTTAGTTTGTTAAAACTTTTAATAGAAACAAAAAAATGCTATAGATTTGGACACTTGTCACTCTTGTTTCCACAACCAATACGCTAGTTTAATCACTGAAGGTTTTCCCCTAGTTACAACCGAAATACCCAGAAAACCAGCTATACCATTTGCTTTTCAAACCAAAAATATCAGTTTTCTTGGCTAAATGGTATTAAAGCACCCAGGATGAAGGCAATTTTTCTCACAAAAACCACAGTAACTCAAAACAAAATTTTGTGCATGCACACAAATTGCAGCGTGCAATCAAGGAAATGACAAACTGGTGGCGACAAATTGTATCACGTACATGTAAACAGATGCACTACAAGACAGATTCTACGATTTGGGGCCTGATATCTTAACTCGTAGGTATCGCGGCAATGAAAATGATTCTATATTATAAGAAACATTGTTGAAATAAAACCATATAAGTCTGGCTGATTACTACTCTTGTGATATTGTTTTCAAGTTTTAAGCAAGTTTCAGCAAATTGAAGTGGATCGAAACAAATATGGCCCCAAGAATCCAAAGAAAAGGGAATTTGGGATTTGAAGTAGCACAGATGACAAAAGAGCAATGTGAATTACAGCTGTAGCTACCTTTTCAATTTTAATTCACAATGTTCAGGGAAACAAGTGCTTGTACTGCCCGCTCTCCTCGAACATGACAGATGGTAATTCAAGGGTCTCGTGAGTGTACACACTATACACAAGCATTGTTGACTTAGACAAGAAATGTGCTATGGTCGGCACAGGATGGCAGAAATCGACTCATGTAAAGTTAGAAACTCAGTGTCTCCTGGTACACTGTAGATACATGTAGTTGAGCGTCTGGGGGCGAGTTAATTTTTTATTAAATAGCAGGAACAGGTGAAGGCAGTTCTCTCTTGGCTTGTAAGGTATCTTGTAAATAGCCCTACTATTCAGGTGTCATGCTGGTGTCATGCTTGTGTCTTTAAATGTGAGTGGCAAAGTGGAGAGTTATGAACTTGTGCGAAAACCAAATAGTAAAGCCTGATCGTAGACGGGACTTGGTTTGTTGTCAATCATGTACACACTCAATCACATTTTATTTTTAGCTCGCCCTGTCTGTTTTTAAAAACAGACTGCTGGCATCTACGTACAGGAGTCTTGTATTTGGATATTCTTTGTCAATAAAAAAAAAGGCTTGGACAAGATTTCCTTTCATTGAAAAACTATTATCATGACCCTATTAAAGTAGGATGAACTAAATAGTATTGCACTTTCAGCAATAGCTATTTATAGATTTGTCAAAGGAATGGGGCAGCAAATAATTCCAATTTCGAAATCACAAATTATGGAAAATCTGAAAGAAATTGAATAAAGACTGACAAAGACAGCGATTTTTGCGGGTTGTAGCAATTAGCTATTGATGTGTTTCATTTTCTGGGCAATAAACTGCATAATGCCTTGCCACTTGAACAAATGTCTGCCATGTTGGCACGATGATGCAAATAAAAATAATGATAATTTAAAGGTATATTGTGCTAAAAAGGGTATAGCCGTGCACACACTAAGCAAAATGTATAATCATGGTATTCTTTGCTGGAAGCTTTTTTATAAAACATGACTTTTTCATGCAAATTTCAATTTCCTCCAGAAAATTACCACAAACAGTGAATTAGAGGGCCACTGCAGGTGGTGCACAGTGGGTGGAATGGATCTGTTATTACATGTACACATACATGTTTTTTAACCTCAAATAATGATGGTGTACATAAAAAAAGTATTGTCGTCCTTGCAGCTAAAGGCAGCAAAATAATTTTAGCAATTTGAAGGGTTCTGCTTCAGCCGTTTAGCTAATGCAGAACCCTTTAAATTGCTAAAATTAAAAAAAATATGGTCATACAGTTTGTTTGGGTGCCATGTGGTGACCTTTGAGACCTTTTTTCAAATGCAGTCAGAAAGTTCAAGCGCTATGCTCTTAAGCAGTGCCCAGGTGCCACAGGTAACTAACTTTTGTATTTGGGTGACAAGTTTTTGCACACAACTTAACTGCCGGCATCCTAAATTTTATAGTTTGACTCCCTATGATAATTCTTAGAGGACAGCCTTGTACCAGCAAGAAATGAGTCCCCAGGGACCTATGTTGACAACCAGAATAGCCCAAATGAGCTGGCTTCATTCAGCGACCATTATCTGCTAAACAAAAAAAAAAATTACCTCTTTTTGTTGGTGCGATTTGAGTGAATATTATTTTTAAAAATGTGGTGCTGAAAGGCACGAGGAATCAGTTATACCAGTTATGCATTGTTTTCTTTTTAAGTATACATGTGTTGCAGTGTAATTTTGTCCTTGGTGCAAATTTTATTTTCCGTTGTTTTTGGGTATGGTAATGTATGATAATGAGTTTTAAACAAAGGAAAATAAAATTTGCACCAGGGATAAAATTGCACCACAACATATACATGTACTGGTAACATGAAATATTCCAAAAGTGACTTACACACATACATGTAGTGAGTATGAATACAAAGAAAAAATCAAGTCACAAGGGCCATATTCACAGTAAAGCACAATTAAGCACAATTTGCATACCTTATTTATTGCATGTCTTTAAAGTTTATAACTTTGCTTCACTGAAAATCTTCCAAAGATTTCTGACAATTTGTCAACAATTTTCAGCTATAAATGTTACAATGCTATTTGAAAGTTTGAGTAATGGCTGAATTTTTTTGAGTTTCACAACGACTCCCAACAGATATTTAACAAAGATGTTCCAAAAATTTACAATGATTTATCCAAAGGTTTTTGGATCATTCTGCAAAGTTTTCTGAATGTTTGCATGAAGATACTAACAATTATTTGATTATGGCCCACTTAAATTTCTTGTTCATATCACAGACTACACCGTAGTTCAATTCAGTGATGTTGAGAAACTATCTTACAATGTATATTTACATGTATTTTGAATGCAACCCAGGGATAGTGCAGAACATGAAATGACTTTGCAGCCTTCTTGATTGGCAGAATCCATCCAAAACAACTCTGCTACTTTTTTTTTTTTTACTTTCTAAACTCAGTGTTTAATATAGACAAGTTAACACAGTAATTAAAAGTCTATTTAATTTGTTAGATTGCTGATGGAGATGTTGGGAAGCTGCAGCCAAACTTCTGGGTGAACAATTTCATGACCTTATTGAGCATACAAGACAGCACCTCATCAGCAGGAAAACCATTGATCTGTGAACACTGCGACAGTGGTGACTCGGCAGTTTCACGTTGCACTAACTGCAGAGTTTTCATGTGTGAGTTTTGTTTAACTGCACATAAAAGGATCAATGCATTTAAAAGTCACCAGATTTTATCTCTAACAGAAGTTAAGAAGCTTGGATCAAAGGCCCTTGTCAAGCCAGCCTTCTGTGTAAAACATACAGATGAGACACTGAAACTGTTTTGTGACACCTGCCAAAAAACCATCTGTCGTGATTGCACCATTGTTGATCACCGTGAACACAAGTACAACTTTGTAGCAGACGTGGCTGAAAGAGAGAGAAAAGTTGTTCAAGCCGTTCTTGAAGAGACCAAAGCAAAGGACAGTGCTATTGAACAAGGTTTAAAGGCTGTTCAGGCAATGGAAAGCCGCGTTGAAGCTAAAATTGCTGAAGTGAGCAAAGAAGTGGATGTGTTTTTTGACGAACAAGTGAAGGCGCTGGAGTATTTGCGAGCAAACCTGAAGCATGACGTTACAACACAAGGTCAAGTAAAGATAAAGGAGCTTGGAATCCAAAAGGAAATGCTTGCCTTGTCACTGGCACAGCTGCGAAGTAGTATTGATTTTGCTGAAAGAGCAATAGCAGATGGAGATGATATGGAGCTGTTAACTATGAAGCAACAACTCGTACAAAGGCTTGCACAGCTTAATACATTGCAATTTCAGTGCAAACCTTGCAATACTGACTATCTTGAGCTACAAGTGAATAAAACAATTTGGGGCATTGGCAAAATGGTAACCTTACTTCACACTCCTGTTGACACTGGAAAATGTGTGCTGAGTATGCGGGTGGGAGGTGAGAAGGGTGTCTTGTACGAGACATTGTCTGGGCAGCGTGTGGATTTTGTTTCCAGGGTCTTTCATCTTGCTTCCTCTCACTCCAGGGAGTGGGATGAGAGAACCAGGGAACAAGACTGGATTGCACTGAGTAACCCAAAGACTGTTTCAGTAAGTAATAAACTAACTTCGAGAGAGAAAAAGAGAGAAAAAAAGGAAGAACGAAGAAAAAGAATGGAAGAACTAAAAAGAATGAAACAACGAGAAAAAATGAAAGAAAATACAATTTGAAACAAGAACTTCCTGCACATGACAAGGGTGACAGCTCTTATTTTCCTCATCAACTGTCAGTAACAGTTGATGAAGAAAACTGTATGTGCATGGCAGTCCTTTTACATGGAAAGTGAAGCCACAAGTAAGGTTAAAACCAGAGTTTAGTATCTTAACTAATTCATCTTTGGATCAGGGTAAATAAGGGAAAAGAAAACGTTGTTGCAAGATCAAGTATTTAAAGCCCTTATACAGTAAAAATCAAATATTTGAAATTGGAGTTTGAATTTGAATTTGGAGTTTGAATTTGAATTTGATTGGTTATCATAATTTTTTCCATGATACAGAGACAAAAAGGTGCACCTGGTGCTGTCAATTCATCAGGGGTAGATCTTCATTCTCACGTTCTGACAATCCACATACAGCATCTATTACTTCCTTGCAGCATGGTGACGTTTTCTCAGTTTATCTCAATTATGATACAAGTAAACTTGTTATCTTCAATCAGCGAAGTAAAGAAGCAGAAGTCTTCACAGGTGTAGAGGGAGAAAAAGTTGTACCAATCATTTTACTTTTTAGTAGTCATGCACTTGGAAATCGTTTTTCACTAGTCATTGATGCATGAGTAGACTGTGTTTGATTGAAGGTTAGTTCTACTGATAAATAAATTATGCAGATCACAAGTTAATTCACTGTTATACATGTTGTGTGACAGCTTTTATTTGTTTTCAAGAAAGACAGTGAGTGTTGTTGAATGAAGACAGTGTTTAAGTGTGGGCAAACGATTAATATTTATTTCAATGAATAGTTGAAAGACTTTCACAAGAAAATTAGAAAATTAAAAATGCAGGATCTTTAATCTGGTTGAAGTCCTTGCTATGACAGTCAACTCTCGGTTCCTTCTTCTTCTTCTTCTTCTTCTTCCATTAAACTTGCCTCCTTCACTTCTGAAGATTTTCGCAAGCGTTAAAAATGTACATTCACAATAATAGCAGTAAAACTTAATTAATAACAAATCAATAAATAAAGAAAGGAGTGGTCATGTCTAGTAATCAAGACTGGCAAGCCTCTGTTTAAAGGAGGCCAAGGTCGATGCTTGCACTACATCGTCTGGAAGACTGTTCCAATCTCTGATCGTTCTTGGGAAATAGGAGTAGAGATGGAAGTTCATTTTTGATCTTGGGACTTTGTAACTCAAAGAATTACAGTGCCTGCTCTTCCTTTGCATTGGTTCCATTCTATCCAACCCATCTGGAGCAACAAGATTGTGGTGAATTTTGAACATCATACATAGCCTCATGGCCCTCCTGCTCTCTAGCGATTCCCAGCTCAACTGGTCTAACATATCACCGACGCTAGATGTTTGATGATATCTGTTTAAGGTAAACCTAGCTGCCCTGCGCTGAACCATTTCCAATTTATTTCCTTCTGCATGCACCGGAGCACAGATAACGTAAAACAAAAGGAACAAAGAACGACAATAATACAAATGCAAAACAAGACCAAAAATACAATACCTCTACCAATACCAATACCATGGGTACCAGTACATGCAGAAAGACCCTATAAGACGGACACTTCTATAACACGGACACCTCTATAAGATGGACGCCTTACTAGCTCTATAACACGAACACATCTATAACACGAACACATCTATAACACGGACACCTCTCAACATGAACACCTCTATAACACGGACACCTCTATAACGTGGACACCTCAATAACATGGACATTTGGTGTTGGTCCCTGCCGTTTTTCAGTCATTTTACTGTAATTAAACTCTCTATGAGACGGACAACACTTGGAAACCGTCAACGGACACTTGAGAAGTGCTTTTTTTTTTAGTGAAAAATACTTCAAAACGGAAAGGGGTGTGCCGAATATAAACAAACGAGTCCACTTTTCTAATGTCATTTTTGTTCAAATTTGTAGATTTTGCTTAAGTAAACGGCATTAAACAGACTTAAAACAAACGTGTATTAATTGTGCATAGGTTCAGCTTTATGATCTCAGAATTACTGGTGGCACGTCACCTCGACTCTCTATAAGCCGGACACCTCTCTAAGACGGACAGTTGAGGCCCGTCCCGACGGTGTCCGTCTTAGAGAGAGTTGACTGTATTACATTTACATACAAATCCAATAACGCTTTTTGAGGCCTAAAAACATGATAATTATTTTGGCAAAAGGAACTTAGGATGGCTTTGACCTGGGTACCCTTTAATTTTGAATGTTGAAAATGTTTTGCTCGTTTCACAGTAAAACCTCCTTGCAGGGGACACCCAAGTATGTGCTTACTTAGGAGGGGCGACTGCTTATGAGAGCGTGGGCTACAGGAAAGTGCGTTTCGACTAAATAAAGTTTTATGTAACTCAAAAAGCTTACATTGCTCACATCAAGTAGTCCTGTGTCCTTTGTGGTCGTTTCTGTCCATATACTTTTTGGACAAAACTTTCAAAATAATCTATTCGATTCAAAATAGACCTTTTTCGTATTCTCAGTATTGAGCTGGAACTAGCTTGCAATGGAGGCTCATGCGGCGGAATATCGTTAAAAATGTTTGCATGTGAAAAGATTGCCCCGCATGAGCCTCGACTGCAGGCTAGTTCCAATTCAATACTTAGAATACGAATATCGTCTGTTGCATGTTGTGCCAGCATTCGTAAAGTCTTGGTAACCAAGTATTTTTTTAACCTTAGGCTCGGACGCTAAGCACTCATTAAACCCACTAATCCCACTCAGGGTAGGAAACAAATCCGAACTATCGTGTGCAGTATGACGCATCTCTGTCCATCTCCATATATGGAAGAAAAAGGTGGCCAGTCCTGGGGGTCTAAATTGAAAATAAATTGGCGTGTGAGAAACCTGGAAACCAAGTTGTTCGTGGGTTTCCTATGCGGAGCGAAGTGACGGTTTTAATTTTCAAAAAATAGGGAGTTTAGGTGCTGGGGCTCTGTCTAAGTGTAAGCATGTCCCCAAATGGGGTGTCCATATATCTCTAGATTCAGCCTGATTTTCAATGGATCCAATTCAGTGATCTCTTCCAAGCGTTCAAACTGTGATATTGAACGGACATTTCTCTTGAACGTTTTCATTTCCAAAAAAGTCACTTGTTTCTTCATCACTTTCCCGTCTACTGCTTCGGCTGCATCCGCGACCTCCATTTCAACCGTGTGGAACACTCACTTTCTCCGGATCCGTAGATTCCGCGACGTCCATTTCATCCATGCGCAAGATTTCTTTGGTAGAACTTGCTGCGATGTCAACTGATGTCTTCAGTCTCGATTGTTCCTGAAGAAGTTTGCTTTACGTCAGCTGCAAACTGATTTATCACGTGATAACTCGGATTATTTCCTAACGTGCTACAGTTGTTACTGGGCGAGATCCATTCAACCAAAATTTCGGACCGATCCGACCGGGAAAAGAGGTCCACCTCAAAAGGTGGACCAGTTTTTTCGAAACTTTTCCGGTTGGACCAAACCAATCCATTGAGGTTTGGACCGAAATTTCCGGAAATTTTGGCTGAATGGCTCGCGCCCACTGTATGCACTGCTCCATACACTTAACTCCCGCTGTTTATTACTGCGTCAGTGAAATGAAACGTGCTTTCTGTCAGGTTATTGTTAGAAGCATCGTGACAGACTCGGCGGGCTATGTTATGTTATGCATAGTCTGGGTACCCTGTGATATTCGGGGGGACCCCAGGGGCAGTGGCCATCTTGATCCTAGAATTGAGTTCAGTTTATACCTCGGGGGAATTGACGTCATGCCCTTTGTTCTACGCATCACTTACCAAGGGAAATATTATATTAAAAGGATCCTTGCTCTAAATACTACGTAATTTTAAAATTAAGATTGAAACCAACAAGAAGTGAAAAACTGAAGCAGAAATGAACTGTCTCGGAAGCTTCTTCTTACGTTTATGGGTTTATTTCATTCTTGATATTAAGAGAACGGGCTTCTGGAGCCAAGGAAATGGCTCCGTCAATTCCAAGCCCGCTCATCCCCCCGGGCTTCTTATATCTTTTCCTTCCTAAGGGTGGGGCATTTGCTATAAAACAGGTCCGCCCGGGAGTGGGGCATTGTCAAAACAACGTTAACTTTCGGATTTTAAAAGTCGTACACGCTTCGTTGATTATTTTTAATTTCCAGATTGCCTCCAATATAAAAATATAAAAACTGAGCTGATAAACGTCGTTTGGGTCCCGCACTTTTCAATTCAAGTGGCCGGAGCAACAAACCGTATGCATTTATTTTCCATTTCAGGCTTACATTTTAAAAATAAGTTTCACACAATTTTCAAAACAGGCCTGCTAGTGTCTTTTCAAGTGCCACAGAAAATAGTATTGCAGCAACTTTTCATGATGTTGACGTCTTATTTGCCAACATTCGTGCCCGTGGTGTCTTTCCATCAGGATACAGAGGCGGATACGGGGGGAGGGGTGAATTGGGTGGCGAGCCACCCCCCTTTAGACCGTCGGTTTTACCAGTTTTCTTTTTCTTAAATTGCAACAATAAAAAATTTTATAGACTCGGGCATATACCCGTAGCCACCCCCCCCCCCCCCCCCCCCATAAAAAAATCCTAGATCCGCCCCGGGATATGTCGCAGCGGAAGAATCCGGCGTTTTTACAGTCAAACCGGAAGTTCTTTTGCGGGCAACTTTGCAAACTTCCGCCGCAACGTTGGTATTTTGATTGACAGTTTGCTTCGAGCAAGTTGGAAGTTACGTTACGGGAGCAAGTTCCTATTTCAAACTCGTTGTCAGTTGCAAATTCCGAATTTTGTGAAAACACGTCCTTCTTCAGTTATGGCTCACGTACAACGCAATAATACCACCTCGGTTGAGAAAAGAGAGAGAATAATTCCCTTGTGGTCGTCTGGTGTAAAACAAAAACAAATCGCAGGCATTGTTGGATTATCAAGGCAAACTGTATCAATATTGTAAGGGACCGATCGTTTATTACGCCCTGGGGGGGGGGGGGGGGGGGGGGGGCGGTGGTTTTCTAAAAAATCAGGTGTATGCAAATTGTACCCCACAATAAACAGATTTTGTAAACAGATTTGTAAACAGATTTGTAAACAGATTTTTACAACACGAGACGTTTACAACCTGACTGGAAGGAACGAACAGTTTCTACTCTGACATTGCAGAGTTTGTGGAATACTGCACGGTAACCAAACCAAGTCCTTTCATTTCAGAAATCCGGCAACTGACAACAAGTTTAAATACATATTAAATACTTAGAACGAACGAAGGAACGGATATAAGTTATACTGAAGTAAAACGAAAGAATTCCTAACATGAATAAAGATCCATTTCTCTGATTGTTAACAATTATTGCTTCCATCATTAATCATTAAAATAAAGTTTTGATCTTGTCCCATGGGTCGGGCATTTGCACTCTTCCAGAAGCCGCACCGTGGTAATTTGTACCTATAAGCTGACCTCACCGTGGGGGGCATTTCCAACATTATTTTAAAAAGTGACAATTTCCCGGGGGTGGGAAGGGGGATGAACGGGCTTGGAATTGACGGAGCCATAAGCACTTCGGCAAAACTATGCGTAACCGGGAGGGAGGGGGGTTACCCTTCGGGCCGTTGGACTGCCAGTCTAATAGAGCGTATGCACATGACGTCACGGCGGCCATATTGGTGTACCAAAACAATAGAACGGCGGCCATGTTGGTGTACCAAAACAATCCTGTGGGATTTGAACGCTTTTCTTATGTTAACACTTTCTTTTGTTCCAATAAATTTGCATAGCTGCTTGCCACGTGAGTGCATACGCTCTATAGGACATTTTCAAAAAAGCAAGGACCACTTGGACAAACAGCACGGCGAAGTGAAGCCGGATCTTGGTGTAGATCAGGATCAGCAGCATTGAATGAAACTTATTAAAACTAAATGCAAGGCTGATCGGACCCCCGGGGGTTACTGAACAAAGTTTTGTACAGGGATGCTCCGCCCCTAGGTCCGAACCCTTGCCCTTTCATATACTGTTTTTAACAGGAAAGGTACCCCTTTCATATACTTTTCATTGAAAATAGTACCCCTTTCATATACCTTTCATTGAAAATGGTACCTCTTTCATATGATCTCATATAGCCACAGGACAAAATAATAAATTTACTAATCTTTAAGGGAAAATTAAAGTTTACTTGAAGGTATCGAAAATTTTTTCATTGAGACCTAGACTCTTAAATGTATTAAAGTAAGTAAGTAAGTATCTTTAAAATGTGTTTAAGAACCTTTAAGTTATCTTTAATCAACTTTTCAAGACCCTTAAAGGCAACTTAAATTGTTCGTTACTTGCTTTAAGTGTTGTCAAGTAAAGGCTTATTTAAGTAATTTACGGTGCACTTAAAGATAGTCAAAATTGTTCTTTAAGTTTTCTTTAAAGAACCTCTACTTGCACTTAAAGTCGTTATTTCGTCCTGTGAGCCTTTACGTGCGTCTGTTTGATACATTTTGGAAGGTCCTTTTTTATCGAATACTTAAATGGCAGTTTTACCTACACTTTTTATACTTCAACTCGTGTTTTTCCTAACTTTTCCTATACTTTGTGAAATCCCTACCCTTTCATATACTTCAACTTGTAAAATCCCTAGCCTTTCATATACCTCCAGCCTCAAAAAGGTTCCCCCTTTCGGCCGCGGCGGAGCATCCCCGTATAGCCCACTATTCTTGGTTTTCACATGACGTCATAAAAATGAAAAAATCTAAAGTATACGTCCTACAAAGCTGTTTCTAACATGGTATGTGGATACAAGTGTTATAATCTTTCACAAAAAGTTTCAGGTTTTAACGATGTTTTGCTTCCGATTTACAAAGGTTTTAAATGTGTCACACAATGCGTCACGCTATTTCAGATAAGCCGCGAAAATAGACAAAATTGAATCAGCTGAAAGTTATTGTTTGCATTATAAGTGCTAAAAAGCCGAGTTAATGGAGCTTATAGCAAATGCAATATTTTTGGATGTGATTTTTGGTGTAATTAAGACTTTGAATTTTTGGCCGCCATCTTTGTGCCCCTGAGTGGGGCACAAAGATGGCCGCTCCATACATTTCTTACTAAAAATGTCTAATACTCGTTCGCCTATAACTCTTGAACGAAATGCTTTGGCGCTTCAAAATTTGGCCAAGATGTGTAGTTTTAAACTCTCTACAATTCCATAAACATTTTGGATTCAAAATCTATTTTTTAATGCTTCTGAATTTTGATATGACGTAAGTGAAAGCCAAGAATAGGGAGTATCCCCCCTGTGAACGGACAGCTGTAAAAGGTATTTTATTGCCCAATATTTCGGTTTGGTCAAACTATCCTTCACCAGGGGATGCAAAGAGCTAAGTAAAAATAGAATAAAACGGTTACAAGATATAAAATGATTCAAATAAAAATATTAAATACGATTGGTTAACAATAATAGACAGACAGCAGAAACGTTTACAAAGCCTATTATAAAAATAGAAATAGATTAAGTTTCATCCGACCTGTTCATTTCATAGGGTTCAAGAGTCGTGCCCTTGGAAATTAAAAATGCTTCTCTGGCCTTTCGAATGGCGTCTCTGTTTGAGTTAATGAGAAAGGGGAAAGAGTTCTATGTCATTGATTGAATGGCCAGGAAGAGTAAAGTGATCTGAAACGGCGGTTAAGGCTGATCAATGTGATGTTGTTTAATGGCTTTTTCGATTGCGAGCAGTCTGTATGATTCGTAGATGAGCAAGAGATGTGGTGTCGTATTCGTTATTTTATTTGATCTAACACATCGGCACTATTATAGTTAACTACCCGCCCATGAACTCCTGTTACAAGTCTAAATACAAAAAAAAAACATAGGACGTGCATAGGCGGGAAAACATAGAAAGTGAGACATCCGCGAGGCGCACGCGCAGCGAGGAAAGTCGAAAACACCCAGAACGCCTAGCGGGCATTGTCTCATGCGATCTCAACACAGGAGCCCACAGGAGTATTTTGCAGTTTTTCTGAAGAATTCGCATCTCTGCCACAACACGGTAAGCTAATTTTCTACCTAAATACTTCATAGCTATTCACTGTCAACATTAACAGCAAAAAGCTGCAGTTAACTAAAATGGTTAAAGTTTTTCTAAGCGAAGAACCGCACTCATGCGGTCTGCGGGTGCCTCTTCGACCAGCTAGCTGTGGAATGAATTCTTCTGTGTTATAATTTCATGTCGTTTTAGCTGACTTAATTCTTGAATACCTGTTCAAATGAAAGCATATCGAGTAAGGTCTTCAACAGAAATGTTTAAATTGATTGTACCTTGATTTGGCAAAATTTCCCATTGCATTGTTTTTAGTTGGCTCTCACAACTTTAGGATGCATAATGTATTATATTAATTATTAAAGCCCATTCAGATTACCTATTAAAAGTTAAAAATGCGGAATTGGTATCTTTTTTAATTTGTGATTGATATTTCAGACTGACAATGGCCTGTGCTGCACCTGAAGAGGTTAATGAGCGACTAACTTGTGCTATCTGCATGGAACAGTTTAAGGAACCAAAGGTTCTACCATGTCTGCACACTTACTGTAAACAATGCCTGGTGAAACTGGTGAAGAAACAAGCATCTGATCATGTCATAACTTGCCCTGAGTGCAGACAGGATACAAAAGTAAGTGGAAAATTGAAATACGGGTGTCATTGTGATTTGAGAGCAGTCATGACATAATCCACAGCTTAGAATTTGGTTTCAAAATTGCTAAGATCCCGGATGTTGTGTGGCGTCATACGTGCATGTTTTGCGACGTCATACGTGCCTGTGAATTAGCCCTGCCCAACGCTCGGACACACATGTATAGTTGTTGCCGGGGGGGGGGGGGGGGGGGGTACTCCCATATGTGAGCTATATAGGTATGTGGCGCTGTGAAGGGTATGGTTTTCAGGCAGTTTAGTCTGGGATAGGGTATAGTAACAGGGTTCGAAATTAACGGTTGTTGGGTTGTCCTGGACAACCAAAATTATGATGGGGCAACCAAATGGTGCTGAGTGGTTGCCCCTTGGGCAACCCAATCTGCCATGGCACTAGTCCCTATTAATAAAGTTGAATAAATATAACAGCTTGTTGTCTTTGAAGAGTTAATGATACCTAAAAGTTAGTCGAAAGTAAAACAAATGCGGAAGAAATTCTTGAATATCATGTACTGTTGGAAAGCTTTTCTCAACTCTTCGTTTAATCTGAATGAGCCTGTTGTGCTTTAACCAGCGGTTGGTATCTGTAAACGTAGTCCATGATGCACTAGTCCACCGGGGTTGTTCCCTGAAGTACGATGGCAATTTGTTGTTTGCCTGTTCTCCTTTAAAATCTTTTTAAGTGATTCTTTGTTTAATAATGTTAGTTAATATGAGCCTCTTCCGCAACATCAGCCGTGAGAAAGTGAAGATGGTGGCGATAACAACAATTCGGAAGCCACAAAGAAAGATGATGAAAGAAAGCTCCAAAAAAAGGTTTCGTACGTTTCAAGAGTCGTGGAAGACTGGAAGACCCTGGCTGGAATTTCACGCGAAAGAAAACGCTATGTTTTGTAGTTATTGCAGACAGTTTTAGAAAGATAAATGTGCATTTGGAAGACTGCATTTCTGAAGACGTACATTTGAAATAAGTGTCTTGGCAATCTTTTATAAGAAGTGTTGATTTATGCGAGGTTCCAACTTCCAAGTTTTTTTCCCGTTGCAATACTGTAATGTGTGTTGATTTTTATAATATTATTAAGGTTTGCGTGACTGATGGACTAAAAACAACTCTAAGAGGACACAGGCTGGTCAAAACATTTTTAAGATACTCTATTGAAATTATACAGTTCACTGTATTTTTATTTCATTTTCTTGTGAAAATTAATAAAACTCACTATTTGGCTCCTGTAACAGTTTCTTAGCTTCAACTGGGGCAAGAGCTTGGACAACCAAAATATTCTATGGGCAACCAAACCAAGTCTTGTGGTTGCCCCAGGGGCAACTGGACATTGAAGTAAATTTTGAACCCTGAGTAATCAGAGATTCTTGGTCTCCCTCACCCACGAAACATTCTGCTAGCCCAACCTCGTTCCCAGGACATTAACTCCGAGAGAGGGGCGGCGGGAAAAGACCCTGGCATCGGCTGGTCACGTGGTGTTCTTAAATAATAATTATAACACTAATGTATGCATTCCTGTGGTTAATCCTGCATTTTCATTGGTTGATGGAATTTGCTCAAAAATTACATTAGCATTGCGATTACTAATTTCGACCTAGAAACATTGCTCATAAAACATTGTGGCTCATAAAATCAAGTAATTGTATGTAATATGGGGGTGGCAGGTCTGCACGACTCTTACCTCATGTTTTTAATGCCATTTGCTCCTTCTATATGTTTTGAACGGGTATTCTACATTTAGCTGTTTGTTAAGGAGGATTTTAGGACTGTAGAGTGTAGACTGAATTTTAAAACCTTTCAAAAGCCGCGTGCAACGGACTAGAGGTCAAGTCTGTCGGTTGTAGTTTCCCGTGGTGTCGCGCTTGTAGATTTTTTACCTCATTTTAGCATCCTTTTTTGCCTGGCGGTTGTGTGTTGTTTTTGCCATTAGTATTGGCATGTAGATTTTTATGTTGGAAAGGTTTGAATTTCTCTAACTTTTCTCTCTGAAATACCGGACATCACAGGATCTGAAATGATCTGTTGGCCGTGAATGTCTTTCCTGCTATTTATGTCCACGGGAGCCCATAAAAGCGTTGTTTGTGTAACATAATGACCGTTTGTAATTTTATAGGAAATGTATGGGATTTACCTAAATTTCATATTATAGCGACATATCTCCAAATGTTTGTACTGATCAAGTTAAATTACCTTAATTGTTGTGTGTTGTCGTCCTTTTGCTGTAAAAGTGGTTTTATAGGGATTTTGAAGGATTCTGAGTTCGCCGTTGACTGTGCGTCTAAGAGAAGGACAAGGGTGGAGAGATTTTTGAACGGCTCCAGCGCCGAGGCGTTTTTTTCACATAAAATCGCATCGCTCGGGTTTCAAACCAGGCAACAGAAAGGCCGAAAGATTCACGCTTCTTCTCGTACCTCTCGATTGAAAATCCGTCCAAACAGCCCGGAGCTAGCCGTCGAAGAAAATCAAAATCCCACACTTTCCAAGCGGTCGATATTCGTATCAACGCTTTGCTGTGCCAGCCAGAAACTGTCCTGATTGCCTCTTTCTGATCGCCGTTAAACAATAACCAATTCAAAATACGTACCGAGGGTGGGGAGCCATAGGCATTTTCATAAGGTCGAACCGTTTACTCACCAGGGTGAGCGGCGACTATCGGAAGCCCATGAAGACTTCCCTTCAACCTTTGTTCGAACTTTGCCCACCTTTGTCCTTCTCTTAGACGCACAGTCAACGGCGAACTCAGAATCCTTCAAAATCGCTCAAAAATCACTTTTACAGCAAAAGGACGACAACACACAACAAATAAGTTAATTTAACGTTTATTTAGCGTTGATCAGTACATACATTTGGAGATACGTCGCTATAATATGAAATTTAGGTAAATCCCATACACTGTACATTTCCTATAAAATTACAAACGGTCATTATGTTACACAAACAGATTGTATGGGCTCCCTGTGTTTATGTCACGCTGGGCCCAGCTCGACATAATTTTCAAATGTGTATTTATACCCTTGCCCACTGATCTAATAGCTTCCATTCCGAACTTAAGAAGGAATGTGCAGGAAACGAAAGCGCTCACATTTAGAAATATCCTCAATTCAGCCAAGAGAAGAAAGTGCTAAAATTTTCAAATAATGCCTTCCAAAGAAATACACGCTTAGGAAATTAGATCCCCACCAAGGGTATGAATACATGTTTGAAAGTTATGTCGAGCAGAATGGTTTGACCGTTCTCAACAAAAATATGCGTTGCTAAAAAGGTAGCAACTAGCAAATACAAACCCGGCAACTGATGAGGTTCGAGAGGTGAACCGAAACCATGGTCTTGCCTGAATGAAATAGTGGCGTAAACGAAGCACTCGCCAGACTCTGACTGTCAAAATTGACAACGGAGGTTTTATCATAAACCGGCAGCGAGCTCCAAGCAGCTTTAAAGCGTAGTGAAAGGAAGCTAAAATTACAGCCTTGACTGAGACAAACTTCAACTCTCTACAAGTTGAATAGCTTATTAAGCTACAACTCTCTCTGCTATAAAGCTTGGATCATGAAAATTAAAATAGCCGGGCCCAGCGTGACATAAATAGCAGGAAAGACATTCACGGCCAACAGATCATTTCAGATCCTGTCATGTCCAGTATTTCAGAGAGAAAAGTTAGAGAAATTCAAACCTTTCCTACATAAAAATCTAAATGCCAATACTATTAAATGGCGAAAACAACACAACAACCCGCAAGGCAAAAAGGACGCTGAAATGAGGTCAAAATCTACAAGTGTGACACCATGGGAAACTACAACTGACAGACTTGACCTCTAGTCCGTTGCACGCGGCTTTTGAAAGGTTTTAAAGGTTTTAAATTCAGTCTGCACTCTACAGTCACTAAAATCCTCCTAACAAACAGCTAAATGTAGAATACCAGTTCAAAACATATAGAAGGAGCACATAGCATTAAAAACAGGAGGTATTAAAGAGTCGTGCAGGCCTGCCACCCCCATATTACACTCTCGTAACTCCCAGTCTTGCTTTTGATTATGCAGCTTCGATTTCACACCTTATTTATTACACCCAGGTTTTTTGGGTGTCCGATGGGCACATGACCAGCCGATGCCAGGGTCTTTTCCCGTTGCCCCTCTCTCAAAGGGAAAAGTCCTGGGAACAAGGTTGTCCGCTAGCCATGACCATGATAGATGACAGGCATAGGTTCTACGAGTATGGGGCTCCGCAGCGGACTTTCGGTCCGCGAGAGCTCCACTAATACTGGAAGGGTGCTTGTACACAGTCCTTTGATTAAACGTGGTCACTGATCGGTCTTACCCCTTCTCGACCAGACCGAAAGGGAGTATGGGTGAATTAAAATGCATGATTAATTATTCTCTATCGCGTTTACAATGGCGAACAAAACTCATGTTCGTCTTCGTGTGTTACGCAAAGACAACAAGAGTCGCTTCGATACATATTCTGTTACGGACGTTCCGTATTTTGATAATGTGCAGTTGTTGAATGTGAATTGATTTCTCTCCATAATCCTTTTCGGTCTGGGCGCATAGGGATGAGACTGATCAATGACAACGTTTAATCAAAACACTGTAGGTGATTTAAATTAGGTGCGGGTTAAATAGTGCAGGTGAAATTAAATTCTATATGATCAGCGGTTACAGTCTCTTGAGATGAGCAGGTGGGCTCATAGTACAAATTTCAAGAAGAGCTATTGTTTGAAAGATCTGTAGGTTCAGAGCAAGAAGAAGCTTGACCTTCAACTGTTACTAATAATTTGTAAGAGGCATCTTTGTTACTACATGTATAGCCTGTTAGAAACCGGCACGCGAATGAGTGGGGAAAATGAGGGGAGACTGGGGAGAGGGTTGCCCGTAGCCTGTAAACATTCTTAACAAAAAGATTCTAGTATACCAGCTCCTGATATACCCTCTTATTGGTTCATTTTGACACTTCCTGTTGACATGGACAAGAAATGCGATATGGTGGGCATGGCATGGCGGTAATTAGTTGAGAAGTGCCAGAGTGTATTAACTGACTATTTCTCGAAAAAGTAAATTGTGTGAACTCTGTAGCAGTAGTAAGCCCAACGTTTTTCACATTACAGTACCTATTCTTTTCCTGCTGCTTTGCTTTGTTTTGTTTCTGACGTTACATTATGTTCTGATTGTATACATGTAATATTTGGAAATATGGTTCCATTCCATGCAGTAATAAAATTACAAAATTAATTAAAGTAATTAAAAGTTCTTAAAATCACTTTAGCTGTCAGAATGTTCACAATGGATTTTTCAAAAGCTTTCGATAACCTAAAACATGATCTCCTAGTAGACAAGTTGAAATGCAGCCCATTGTACCTATTTAAATGTATTATTAACTGGTATGTCAGTTTTCTAGAGGGCAGAAAGCAGCGGGTGGTATACAATAACGTAACATGTCAGTGGAAAATTGTCAATAAAGGTACCACCCAGGGCAGTGTTAGTGGCCCAGTGATTCCTCTTCAAATTATTTACGAGTTTATTATGACTTGGAAATAGATGGGCACAAAGAAATACAATTAACTAAATATGCAGATGATTCTACAATCCTAGTTACGATCTCTAGAGATTTACCTGATAAATCTGAGATTGCGTTGTCAAAGTTTATGGACTGGACTGATGCAAATAGCATGCACTGTAAAACTAGTAAATGCAAGGAATTAGTCTGTATAAAAGAGGCAATTAGACTGTCTATTCAATGTTATACAATATCGAGCAGTATATAGTAGTATTTAAACAATGAACTAAATACTATGTGCTCTGTGGTTGGTCGTTGCTGAATGATCTATCAGAGTACAGATGCATGGCTGACGTCATAGAAAAATTGTTTGCTTTGTTTTGTCCAACATGGCACACAGTTTTGAAAATGTTGGATTAAGCAAGTGAAAGCCTTGAAAAATGTTTAGCAGGCGCTGTTTACAAGCATGAAAAAAAGAAACCAAGACGAAAAGTGTTTTTGGCGGCTTGAAAAATAACTAAACTGGAACAAATCTTCGAACAGTCGAGCGCTATGAGACAAGTTTGTAATTTTACTCTTTTTACTTTTCTGTTCATTGTATAAAACAAATAGATTCCATTTGGACATGTGTCTGTTCAGATATAGATCACAGAAGATGTCAAAATGTGGTAAGAATGTCAGTGACACACTCACCTGCGGCTTGTGTGCCACTTTTCTGTTCTTACCACATTTTGACGTCATCTGTTATCTATAAGTGAACAGACACACGGCCAAATGGAATCTATTTGTTAATCTGATTCTGGGAGTCACGATACAAGGTAATTGTAAGTTCAGTAATACATATTAAGGCCAAGCTCCACATAGCCAACAAATGCTTATTTATAATTAGAAGCATGCGCAAAGAAGGATACAGTCAAGGTGAAATAGATCCCCTTTTTAATGCAATAATATTGTACTTCCAAAAATACTGTATTGTATGGCCCTTTAGTTTGTGCAGCTAGTGTTTCAGATCTTACCGTTGTGCAAAGTTTTTAAAAAAAGATGTCACAAGAGGTGCTACACATCAGTTAGTTTTATCATTTTAGAGCTTTTAGGAAAAAGTGACTGCTGTCTTCTTAACAAATTTAAACATAGAGACCATCCACTACATAGTTTACTTCCAAGGTACATGTATAATCATCATCTGCACGCCTAAGAAACGGAACCAGCTTAAAACCAAATATGAGCACAGAACATTTTAAAGATAGCTTTTTCATAGATTAATCTTTAACTCATTTCCCCCTGGTAAGAACCAAAAAAAAAAAACAGGTAAAATTGTTAACTATCATATTTTATTGAAAATCTCCACAGGTAATTACAGCAGTGTATAAAGTCATACCTCATTTGAAAGAGGAATAAATAAGCTGTCAAAAAAAGACAAATTCCCCCTTTACAAACATTAACAGTTGACAAAAAATATATATAGTAGAGAAATTTGCAGAATTTATGCAAAAAATTCAACCAAAAAGTCATTTCTTCAAATTGAGGTGTGGCTCCAGAGAAAAGTTGAAAACAAAGTTGTTCCTTTTTCTATTGACCAAATAGGCTCCAAATTTCCCTGAAAAACAACAGACACCTACTAATAGCAAAAAACCAAAGAGAAAAAAAAATTCTTAGAAAAAAAATTGGGTGTGTCTTCATGGGGTTTTTGTTATAAAATGATGAAAAAACAACCCTCGTCCACCCCTTGCAACCCCTGCAAAGTCCCAATGACAAGGTTTTTGAATATTTTGAGCAACAACTGCCTTTGGGTACAAAAAGACAATCTTTTTTTTTTTTTTAAATTGTTGGGTGTGTCTAAGGGAGGGGAGCAGTGTTCTTGCCAGGATTTTCTGCACTGGGGTCCACAAGACCCATAGTGAAGCTAAAAGGGGGTCATGAGGGAGAAAAGTGGGTCCCAATTTTTAGACACATTTAACTCAACATTTTATTCCAGCAAATAACCCAAACAAACTTAGATAATAAATGTTCTTGGTGCTTTCTAAAGAGGCCATAGCCAATCAAATTTTGGCTTATATTATAGAGAAATGTACGTTCATAATATGTTTTATTCCCCCCCCCCCCATTTTCTTTTCTCCTTCCTTCTTTCCTTCCTTCCTTCCTTCCTTCCTTCCTTCCTTCCTTCCTTCCTTCCTTCCTTCCTTCCTTCCTTCCTTCCTTTCTTCGTTCCTTTCTTTCTTCCTTTTTTTCTTGCTTCTTTGCATCCTTGGGACCCCTTGGGCTTATAATAGTGCAGCACAGTCCCCGAAAAAGTGCGGCAATGCTGCGGTCTGGTAAGAACACTGGGGCAGGGTACATAAAAATGTTATAAAATGGTGGGGAAACCCTCCTCCACCCCCTGGCAACCCTTGGCAGGCCCCACTGACAAAATTCCTGAAAATCGTTAGCGATGACGACCTTCAGGGTAAACAAAGAAATAATAGAAACATACTCCCAGTTGTACAAACCACTCCATCTACCAAATCACCCATCACACAAATGTTATATACTGTCAAAATAGTCTACGGTGAAGGAACACTGAAAAGATAAAACAATATTACAGCTCCACTAAATTACACATACATGTACTAAACAATACATACTATTTCTTACACTAATTTACTGACCAGGACGGGCAGATAGAGCTGCTCAGCCATAAAAGGACGAAGAAGGTTGAGAACCTACACAAAAACAAACATAAGATTATAAAAAAAATGATAGAATTTTGTACTACAGAAATAGTGATATGAACCCACACTAAAAAATATTTTGACTAACACAAAATATTAATCTTTATTATATAAACACCAATGAAATACCAGGTGAGCTTTCACGCGTAAACATCATATCTTCACACGTGAAAAGATCACCGTTGCTACTTTAGGACTACAAAAAAAGATTAAAGTGAAATAGTTTGATTTCATTGGTGTTTATATAATAAACAGAACATTACATGGCCGCTTGAAGATATGAAATTTCTCTTCTCGTGTTGAAAAATATTTCACTCGTTCGCTGTGCTCACTCGTGAAATATTTTTCAACACTCGAAGAGAAATTTCGTATCTTCGCGGGGCCATGTAATATCCTCTATTTTTTGAATAATACCAATTGTACTACCTTTGTTCCAATTCACTTCCATTTGTCACACTCAATTTACTGACCTAAAAGAGGGTGAGACACTTCAGGAATTAGTGTTGCCACTGGAACCACAGGGACAGGCAAAACCACAGGAGCTGCTCCAACAGCAGCAGCATCAACCTTGCCAGCAACTTCCATTTGAACCACTTCTTCTTCCTCGCTAAAGATAAGTGAAAAAAGTCACAAGCAAGCACACATGCACACCAACAATACATGTATATTCTTAGTCACATGTGTGATGGTAAGTTTTGAAAATTCTGTGAAGCGATTTGTGTAATGGTTTTTACTCATCCTGAAGAAGAAAAGCACCAAATAAATTATGTTTGAAATAACTGCCAATAGGTGAAAGTAAAATAATTGTAACATGATGGTTTCTTTTCATTTATGATAACAGTGAATGTGCTTCTGCACATTCACTGCCCTTAGAAAAAAAACTAATTCTCCCTTTGTTTCATATAAAATTATATAGCAGCTTGTATAATGAAAATTTGGATGTTTATCATACATGTAAGTCACATAGCATTTTTTTAAGACACAAGGACCCTCTCAAAACATACATAAAGTGAATTTTCCTAGGCAATAAACAGAATGACAACAACAAAAAAATAAGACGGAATTCTCTAAAATGCTCGTAATTGACATCTGATACTTTTGCATCGTCCCCATGTGGTGACTCCACGCTTCCTGCAAAAACGTGTACTTTTGGCCAAACTTATTGAGGTTTGGACACACAAATATCAATTTGAGGAAGTAATTCAAGAGAAAAGCAAGGATCGAACATAAAAAAGCCAATCTAAACAGTTACATTTTCAAGACAATGCTTTCAACTGTGAAGCAGTTACGAAGTGAGATGTATGAAAGTTTACTGATCACTTACTTTGATTCTTGATCCATATTGTAAAGCTGGCAATCAATAATATCACTTTCCTCTCCATTTGTCATCCCTTCTGGATCATCTTCAGCCAGAAACACTAAGTTCAAGGTCTCTTCTGCACTGAATCTTTCCCTGCATCATCTCCTGTGTGCAGCCACCATTATACTCCAAATTCATAAATTCACTGTTTCTGCTCAATACGTTATATAGGGTGAATTGGCTTAACATGTTCACTTCCTGTACGCCAAATTTGGTGGCGATTGATTTTCTCGTTTTTTTTTTTTTTTCATATTTCATATTAGCTATTGATGGTTCTGGGACCCGGGGGAAATGAGTTAAGTATAACTTAGCTATAAAATAATTTAAATCTTAAAATTTTTAGATTCTTAATTTTTAAGTTGTCTGAACCATTGTATATGTTAGTGATTGTAACATTGGATATGTATTTTTATCTGATGAATAAATTATTGTTATTATTATTATTATTATCATGTGTTCTCTATATAATTATATGTTCTTCATGGGGCCGGGTCCAAACCATGGACCTAGGGCACCCATGAGGCGCTGTGACAGTGGAGGCTACACTACTTAGCATTGCAGAGAAAGGGTCTTATTATTATTATTATTATTATTATTATTATTATTATTATTATTATTATTATTATTATTAAAATGTACACTGTATGAACAGAAATACACCATAATCACTGTTTTTTCCCTTATTTCCAGTCATTTGTTTTCAACTCCTAGTAACTCGAACTTCCAATAACTTGAACCTAATTTCTATTTTCCTTGAAGGTTCGAATGAGTTATTGGGAGTCGACTGTACATGCATGCAAAGTTCAAATTCTTCCAGGAAAATCTAGAGCAGTGTTGACTGACAACTTGAAACCACAAATAGCGAATATGAAGTTTGTATTACCGGGCCACTGTACATGTGGGTGGAATGGATCTGCTATAAAACTGTTTACAGGCGTTCCCTCGCCTCACTCTCTTTTGTGCCAATCCCCCTCCAGTCCAGCATCACAATATTTTTCCTTCTGCGTGCCGCCTGTCCTTTGCTCCCCACTATCTGAATGCCAACATTTCTGTGAGCACAGATCAATGCTTGGGTACCCTGTTGCATTAGACTAGTACAGGCTGTAGCTTAAGTGCCTCAGAGATACCATTTTCTGCATTCCCGAGACCCAAAAAGTGTTTGTGAAGTTAAGATATGATGAAAGACCGCATTTTTTGGCATTTTGGGAAAATTTGGGTTAAAATCTTATCCAGGAGATTTGGTGACCCCTATGGGAGATCGGGAGATTCGTTCTGTATCCGGGAGACTCCCGGATAATCCGGGAGAGTTGGCATGTGTGGTGCCTGGCAGTATGGGAAGGGTCAGGGAATGAGGGTGAGAGTTTGCAGTCCGTGTCACATCACAGGAACCCCACACAAATTGTGTGACTATTCATATTTTTAAATTTAGAGGAAATGTAAGGAAATATATGGAAAGGTCCATATTATCATAAAATATAGGGAACAAGGGAACATGTACCCCCCCTGGGAGGCCCTCAAAACAACTCTGCTACAATTTGTTTACTTTCTGAACTCAGTGTTTAATATACATATAGACTAAGTTAACATCACAGTAATTAAAAGTCTATTAATTTGTTAGATTGCTGATGGAGATGTTGGGAAGCTGCAGCCAAACTTCTGGGTGAACAATTTCATGACCTTATTGAGCATGCAAGACAGCACCTCATCAGCAGGAAAACCATTGATCTGTGA
This sequence comes from Cladopsammia gracilis, assembly GCA_022457155.1. NCBI lineage: Eukaryota > Metazoa > Cnidaria > Anthozoa > Scleractinia > Dendrophylliidae > Cladopsammia > Cladopsammia gracilis. The sequence goes on along the minus strand of JAJGOT010000764.1, from coordinate 3,000 downwards.
ACACTGCGACAGTGGTGACTCGGCAGTTTCACGTTGCACTAACTGCAGAGTTTTCATGTGCGAGTTTTGTGTAACTGCACATAAAAGGATCAATGCATTTAAAAGTCACCACATTTTATCTCTGACAGAAGTTAAGAAGCTTGGATCAAAGGCCCTTGTCAAACCAGCCTTCTGCGTTAAACATGCAGATGAAACACTGAAACTGTTTTGTGACACCTGCCAAAAAACCATCTGTCGTGATTGCACCATTGTTGATCACCGTGAACACAAGTACAACTTTGTAGCAGACGTGGCTGAAAGAGAGAGGAAAGTTGTTCAAGCCGTTCTTGAAGAGACCAAAGCTAAGGACAATGCTGTTGAACAAGGTTTAAAGGCTGTTCAGGTAATGGAAAGCCGCATTGAAGCTAAAATTGCTGAAGTGAGCAAAGAAGTGGATGTCTTTTTTGACGAGCAAGTGAAGGCGCTAGAGTATTTGCGAGCAAACCTGAAGCATGACGTTACAACACAAGGTCAAGTAAAGATGAAGGAGCTTGGAATCCAAAAGGAAATGCTTGCCTTATCACTGGCACAGCTGCGAAGTAGTGTCAATTTTGCCGAGAGAGCGATAGCAGATGGAGATGATATGGAGCTCTTGACTATGAAGCAGCAACTTGTACAAAGGCTTGCACAGCTTAATGCATCGCAATGTCAGTGCAAACCTTGCAATACTGACTATCTTGAGCTACAAGTGAATAAAACAATTTGGGACATTGGCAAAATGGCAACCTTACTACACACTCCTGTTGGCACTAAAACGTGTGTGCTGAGTATGGTGGGAGGTGAGGAGGGTGTCTTGTACGAGACATTGGCTAGGCAGCCTGTGGATTTTGTGCTTCGTATTAAGGATCAGATTGCAGTCGGTAAACCAAAGACTGGCTACGTGGTTCATGCTTTAGTTAATCATTCAAGAAAGGACAATTTGAACCAAGAACTTCCTGTTCATGACAATGGTGACCGCTCTTACTTGTTTTCTTATCAACCAGAGACCGATGGACTTTGTTCCTTGTCAGTAACAATCAATGAAAAGAATATGCCTGGAAGTCCTTTTACCTGGAAAGTCAAGCCAGAAGTACAAGACAATGTTAGTCTCTTAACTTCATCTTCTAAACAGGGTGAACATGGGAAAGGAAAGTATTGTTGGAAATTAAAGTGCGTGTATTCCTTCCTCCAAAAAACATATATATTTGAAGTGGGAGTTAGCTGTGTGAAACTTGCTGATGAGGTATCGTTTTTCCATGATACAGAGATCAAGAGGTGCACCTGGTGCTATCAGTACACAAGGGGTGGTAAAGCTTCATTCTCACGTTCTGACAATCCACATGCAGCATCTATTACTTCATTGCAGCATGGTGACATTTTCTCAGTTTATCTCAATTATGATACAAGTAAACTTGTTATCTTCAATCAGCGAAGTAAAGAAGCAGAAGTCTTCACAGGTGTAGAGGGAGAAGGAGTTGTACCAATCATTTCACCTTTTCATTTTAACACACTTGGAAATGGTTTTCGAATTCTCTAGTCATTGATACATGAGTAGATAATGTTTGATTGGAGGTCAGTTCTATTGATAGTGAAATTCTAATGTAGATCACAGGTTAGTTTATTGTTATACAGCTTATAAAGTGTAGATAAAAGATTAATATTCATGAATGGTTGCAATACTTTTATAAAACAAAAATGCAGCATCTACATGTAGCTTTGACCTGGTTGAAGTTCTTGCTATTAATACATTTACATGAGAATCGAATAATGCTTTTTAAGGCCTAAAAACGTGATATGTTAGCAAAAACTCACTTAGGATATTTTTGCCCTGGGAGCTCTTTAATTTTGAATGTTGAAAATGTTTTGTTTTCGACTGTAAACTAATCTTAGTTTCACAGTTAAACCTCCTAGCTTGTTAGAGGTACAAAATGTAGTCTTTGTTTGTTGCTAAAACCATGACTCTGTCTGCCTATGCAAGCTTATGTAAGGTATCAGCTCTACAAGAGTTGTCAGTTATGTGGGGTTCAGTTACATGTACATGTAGGAGGGGTGGGTTCCTGGATGTCGAAGTATTTTCTCTGCCCCAAGCATATTTTGCTAGTGAGTGTAGATTTTTCAAATTTTCAAGATTGAAAAAATGAGTCCCAAACCAATCAATTCATTTTTGCAGCCTAGCAAAGATTATAATTAGATTTTCTACAAATATATTTTACCAAATGCAGCGAGTCTATGTTTATTAAACTGAGACAAGCTTAGCTTTTTTGGCTATAACTTGAATCGATTGGTTCTGTTGTAAATGGGCTTTAACTTGGATTCATGGGTTGAATCCATGATTCATGGGTTGACTGTCCTTTCAGTTGAACTATCTGTCTTACTCTTTATTACTATTTAATGTTAATGAACACATAAATTAATGTTAATGAACACATAAAGCAGCTTTTGTTGTTTTCAGTATTGTACAAGACCCAGGGGATGGTATGGGCAGGGGATGGTATGGGCAGTGTTTTTTAGGTACACTGTAGTATAAGATTCTGGCAGGTATATTTCTCTTGTTAATATATTTTTCTTGTTAATACCATTATACTATTTAAACAAGAAAACCAGAAATTTCAATAAGTTAAAAGAAGGGAATCAAGTGGTCGCATCATTTCATTTGAACTTTACTCTGCACTTTTGATCTTTCTAGTTGACGTTTATTTTGGGCCTTTTTGTTTCTTGAAATTAACGTCCAGTTAGATCATTACTAAGGTGTATTAAAGATTCTACCCAGGCTTCTTCTTCCTCTTCCTCTTGATCTTTCTGCTCACGTGATTTTTGGCGTGGATTCCTGACGTCATTGAATTTTCTCTTGATGATACTCGCCGACCCGTTCCCAACCCCTTTCGCGTACATCGCGCCCGCCCGTCAACGGGAAGAAGAAGTCTTGAGACTAGGGACATATCGTTCATTGTTGTATAAGCACCCCAGAACCTTCCCGACTTT